>CM022754.1:15761043-16048543 GCA_012411365.1 Ameiurus melas | reverse complement strand
CATTTAATTTCAGTAGTCCTCCATTCAAAAACCCGATATTAGGTGTAAAACTTTACCTTCAGACACACACACACAAAAAGAATGGTAGCTAAAGATTGAGGGAACTGGATATCTAAGGAACCATTATCTGAAGATTAAAGTTGATCCATGCTTTGATACGATATTTCTGAAGGATAAACCTCTACAACACAGAGGTTCAGAATGTGATGTAGGATTTAAGGCATTTTTACTCCTAACCAAGCCATATTCCAATTCACCCAAAATGAGGGCTCTCATGCCGACAACTGTGTAGGTTTATTTTTTTCCCCTTCACATGAGTATTTTAACAACGTGTCTAGGAAAAGAACCTTTTACAGTGCACATCTTTCACACTTTGTGAAAGGTAGTTCAGAACAGAAAATAGCATTTAGACTTTTAAAGCATCTCCAGCTATTCAAGCCCATACTTCTGAAACGAAATTCACGGAGTAAGAATGTTCATTAAATTCATTCTTTCATCTTCAGTAATTACTATATCCTGGTCAGGATCTGCTAGTACGTCTGCAATTGTTGGTGTCAAAGTGCATGCTTTTATAATCAGAAAGAGAATTTGACCCATGTGAGAGTACCGTTTGCCAATGAGCATATAGTTAACGCATATAGTCAAAGACCAGACTTTTCAGAGTAATATGCTCTGGACAGACGAATCAAAGAGAGTTGCTTGGCCACAGTAACAGCAGCCATGTTTGACGCAGACCAAAGACTTTCAAACTTTTCAGAAGAAGCACCTCATACTAACTGTGAAGCAGAGTGGTGGAAATGTTATGGTTTAGGGTTGCTTCACTGCGTAAGGGACTTGACAGCTTTCATTTATTGATGCAATTATGAATTCATAATTGAAGAGATCATATCGAAGAGTGATGAAGATCATGTGAGGCCATCTGTGCAAAAGATGAAGTTGAACCGAAAGTTTACCTTTCAACAGGATAATGATCCTAAGCACACTGGCAAATCCACCAAGGAATGGCTCAAAAAGAAGAAATGGAGGGTTATGAAATGGCCTATTTGGTCTGATATTTCTGTTGAATAAATTCTTTTCCTTGTGGTTTCGTTCAAGTACATCAGCTTCATTAATAGGCTGTTTCAAAGATGATAAAATGTTTGCTTATCCAAATATGTCAAAAAGCCAACAATTTCCGTGGGGTATACCTAAATATTAAAAACTGCAGGCTTTCCCAAACTAAGCACCTCTTTTGCACATAACTTAATTAAACAGTAAGCATTTTCAAATCTGGTCATGTCCAAAAGTGAAAAACTGCTTTAAAGATTATGTTCTAATTGTGGCATATGAGCATCATATATATTTTTGACAGCTGGTATCAACATGAATTGATTAGGCTGATGTCTTTTTCTATCTGACAACTTGATCATAGCTTAGAATTCATGGTCTGAAGAAATTACAATCCAAGTAGGACTTTTATTATTGCTGTGTTAGTTAAACTGGCACCCAATATAATATTTGTAGATATTTGCATGTTTAGAAAGTAAATAAAGATTCTCCACATTTCTAGTGTGTTTATTTTTTGGCCATTTTCCAAAATTCTGCCAGAACAACATCCGACAGGTTTTTACAGGTCGCCACATGTATTGATGTTTTACAAAGTATTATACTTGTGGGGTTTTATGAGGTTGGAATGTGCTAGGCTTTTTGATGTGTTTTTGTATTTTGACTCACATGTAAGGAGGACGAGGCCTACACGGATGCTGAGGTCCACAAGCAGTGCCCACCTGGGCCTGACCCGTGCCACTGCTGGGGGAATCAGAATTTCGGCTGGCACATAGAACTGCAGTGCGTATGTGATGTAGATCCCAAATGAGTACAGTAGCTTCACAATTTGATACATCCTACAGAAGCATAAACACAAAAACAGTAAATCACAAAGCAAATATGCCACCAACCAAAACCCTGGCAACCTTGAAAGACCTCCTATCCGCCATCCAAGGAAGGCTGCACCTTAAGCAATAAGTATGGCACTTTAAACGGACATGAGCTTCCATGCTGCACACTCTCATTTGCAGAACCCACAATTTCATCTGTGATGTGTCCATTCAAGTGCAAAGAACTGGTGTATCCTTAAATAGTGTAATATGATACACCAATGTATTACTATGATTTACTGATTTTCATCATTAACAGTGTAGCCTAAAAAAAAGCATTGATGGAAATGGAATTTATAGCAAGTGTAATTGCAAAAATAAAAAATAAGTCTAAAAATAGCTATGTTTTGAAACAATTTTTAGTTTAACTATGAAAAAGAGTACTAGTTGACTAGTCAGCTACTTTTTATTTATTGGTCAACCAGTAACATTTGAAGTCATGCTATCAATAGAACATACTAGCTTACAATAGAAGCACACTACTTATTCTTCACAAGCGACTGAAGCTCTTAAAACTACTTTTAACTAAAAACTATTTTAAACCAAAACCAAGTGTTACTTCTTACAAAAAGATAGAAGTGTAATTTCTTTGGTCAGTTTTCATTCTACCATACAAGAGTCTCACAATAATGTTTCAGCTTTAAACAGATCATTAAAGGCGTATTAGGCAAGATATGTAAAAATGTCAAGATTATTTATCTAATGGTTAAATGAGATTTGAATTTTTATTTTATTTATTTTTTTACTCCTTTAGGATGCCCCCACATACACAAAGCTCTACCACAGAAACTTGTGTTTTTTGGCATTCAGTTGATTCAAATCATTCAAATAACCCAATAAACATTTGCAATTGAGCTCATACTGATTTATGAGAAAGGTCAAGAGTGCCTTGGCGGGGTTTTTTAAATTTGTAATTAAATTTATTATTTACATTTTGAAAATGTAAAAATGCAGTTGATGAACAGGAATAGGAATACAAAAAAAGGAACAGAAATATGACCACTCCTTGACATTATTATAGGTTTATCTGGGCTTTGACTGACATCTCTGTTTCTGCCTGTGTAACTTGCACACAGCTTACATCTTTATCGTTCCCTGAAGAGAACAGCTCACATACAAGTTTGAGAGGTCAGACTGTATTCTGACCACGTGCTGAGGTTTGCAATAGCTATTCTGATCAGCTCCATTCTCAGTGACCTATTTAGACCACATGTTGGTGTAGCTGGCTGGAGAGAGGCTGAGAGCAACCTCCTGCCTACACTGTCAAACTCTATTACAGAGAGCAGCATTTGGCACACTCCTGCAAATTGAATTGAAACGGTGTTTGCCTTCAACACCTGAACATTCACTCAGCTGGTGGTGCTTTACTTGTCTGGACCATACAGCATTATATAATATACAGTCTTGATGAGATTAAAATACAAAGAGCACACAGTTTTCATCAGCAGGCAAAATGTGGCGTTCAGCCAACTGTAAAATGCAGACATGTGCACAAATCTCACCAGCAGTCAGGTAAGTTGAGTGTGATGCTGCCTCCTATGCGTGCGCCGAAGCAGATGTAGCCGATGGTGCCAAGGGAGATGTACAACATGGTGACGATGCCCATTCCCAAGTACAGCACTTTACTGAAGTTCTGTGGTTTCTGCATTTTGTTCTCTAGTGGCAGTACCTGTGGGTTTACATGTGATATTATTAACCTTTTTAAAAGTACATACATATATATATATATATATATATATATATATATATATATATATATATATATATATAACACATACACACATTTTTAAAAGGTTAATAATTTTACATACATTATATAGACACACACACAAACACACTTGATGGGTTTAATAATTCATAATTCTAGATATTGTATTAAAAGCTGTAAAATGGTGTAATAAAAAAAAAACAACACTCACTACACCGATTCCTTCAAAGGCAAATATAGCAGTTCCAAAGAATAAAGGGTAGTCACCAGGTTTTCCAACCAGTGGAAGGTTAATAGGGTGTGGAATATGCTGAGGGGGAAAACAAAGCATATTGAAAAATCTAGTCAGGTAAGCATGTGAATAGCACATTAGTTCTGCATGAAAACAAAATAAGAGTGGGTTCTGAGTAAAGACAACTTTCAGGCAAATAAATCAATGCTAGATTCAGGGTAGCTCACTAGCAGCCCCATAAGAAGTGTCACAAGCTGACAATGAAGATTTATTTTTCAGTGCTATCTTTCTATGACAACTGAAAGGCAGTGAAATGGGGCACATTGTGGAATTTAAATGATTCATTTTTGCACAATAAACTGTGAGGCTTATTCCCCATTTAGAGCTTATCAGCTAAAAGAATGCATAAGGATGCACGTATGATTCTCCTTTTTGAAGAACAAGAGTTACTTTTTTCACCACCAATTTTCAGCAAATGTCCCCCTTGGGGATCAATAAAGTACTCTCTCAAACTAGGTCCATGCAATTATGGTCTTTGCTTTGTGTCACCTGCTAGTGTCAAATCTTCACATCTGAGCCACTTGAATACTGAACAAGGAGAAAAGGTCAGTGGTGTGTTGCAGCATGTTGCAGGGAGGAGGAGGAGAAGGAATAGGTGGTATGTACTGCCTTTGAATCTCAATAAGAGAGAAAATGTCTGTGCTGCAAAATTGCGTGCACCATTGCAAATCCAGTGCAGATTAAAGTGAAACACCTCGCAAGGAGCTGTTGTTTGCACTTGCCTTTTCATCCATATCAATCAGTCAAGAAAGAGAAGTGTGTCCAGAGAGAATTGGCTTGGGCAAACTCACTACTAGATATTTTATAGTTATCGTGAAACTTATAACCACGCCGAGAGGTTTCACTGTGTGCATCACTCTGCTCGTCTGTGTTCACAAAGTAAATTTCCACTTCCTAGTTAAAAACCGTTATTACAGCAGTGCTAGTGACATTATCAGTATACATGGCAAACAAAGTCAGATGAAGATGAAAAGGAAGAAGGGACGCCAATTTCACAAGAAGCACCTTTAATGGTAATGTACAAAATCATCGTGAGCTAGCTAGCAGGCTATAAAGTAAGGGCAGCTTCTTTGGGATCTACAGTATTTGCACTAAAGGAGCAAAAATAAATAAAACATTTGGGCATATTGTATCCAAAATGTAACTTACTGGATTTTAATTTCTTGTTTAGAGAACTGTTGCTTTTACACAACAGTGCACTCACAATCGTGCTGTTATACTGATTAGCTACGGCACTCAGACTTCAGCTTCGTGCTTATGCCTACTCACAGCCATGCTGATATTCAGTATAACTGCACTCTTGCTAGTGCGATATTGCTTGATGATACTACAGCGCTGTTGAATTCTCAACTTTGATTCTTCAGAGGGTGTTGATTAATTTTCATTAACAGCAACTCTGACAACTGTGCCGGCTGCAATTCAGATCACAGGTTTACATTATCGCTCATTAACATTAATTTTATCCATACAATCTATATATAGTTTAGTTGTTAATAGTATAGTATAGGTGTTAAAATGTTAAAGCTTCACCATATCAACACTAACATTTTGAACACGTTGTAACGTCAGTACGTTTTCCACCAAGGGAAACATTCATCACAGAGAGCTTTGCACTTTTTGTGGTTTCTCAAAAAGTACCAAGATACTAATTGGCATCATTGGCAAATTGCTGCTGTTTAAAAGAATAACACACTTCGGAACATGCTGTTATTGGAAAATATTCAACCTCTGATAGAACATCATGTACCGTTATATTTTATTCCTTATAAAACAAATTTTTTAAATCAAGGCACCTAGATGTATTATAAAACAAACATGAACAATTTTTAAACAAAAAAAAAGAAAGAAAGAAAGAAAAATTTTAAAAAATGACAGTAGAAGCTGTAAACTAACAAAATAATTTTTTTTTAACTTGAACTGATGAGCAATAATGCTTAAGTAATTAAAGTAGTATAAGAGATTAAATATTTTAGGCTTTTATATTGAAAAAACATTGAACTAATTCATATTCATTATAAATAAAAAGGAAAAGCATCTCAAAGCTTATGAAATGATGCTAATAGCTGGTGCATTTGTACATCACTATTATAACCTTGAAAGCACATCAGAGTGTGTGTGTGTGAGAGAGAGAGAGAGAGAGAGAGAGAGAGAGAGTGTGTATATACCGTTATGCAGTAGTAGTAGATGAGCACCAAGCTGACACACATGACCAGGTTGGCCATGAAGGAGAAAGGGGTCAGGAACTTAAGGTTGCGAGTAAACACCAGTGCGATGATGAAGGGGAGGAAGATAACCATGTAGATGCGAGAGTCAAAGCTGGGAACAATCACTGCCGTCTCATTGGTGTTGCAGTTCATTGTGGTCCCATTGGCTGCCTCAATTACCTGACCAAAACATGACTTAATGTGAATTTCTAAAGATGTGTGTCTAAAATTCATTCTTTTTTTTTTTTTAATCCAGTCACACAAGTATATACTCCTATACATTGACACGTTTTACACATTTTGCAGGAAAACTTATTTTTATCGGCCGGTATGTAATATAATAAATTTTGTTCATACGACAATAATTGAATTGTGTTCACACACTTATTGTGTTTCTCAGTGTTTACTACAGAGAAACAGCTGTATTCTGGGTCCATACAGGAACCACAGAATTGTGCAAGTACATTACTGACTAGCCTAATTCTTTGACAAAAACAAGAATACCAACAAACGGCTCCAGTGCCCTCTGGTGGTAAGGAAAATTGGAACGACATAATGAGCAATGAGACCCAACATACAGTATATTCTTGATATTGGGTCAAACTCCATACTGCTTAATAAATATAATACAGCTCTGTGAAAAAGTATTTGCTGATTTCTTCTGTTTTGCTGTAATCTCATACTACAAGAGATATGTTTCAGAAATTAAAACAAAATCTGAGAAAAAACAAAAGGCAACCTGAGTAAACACAAAATACAATTTTTAAATGTTATTTATTGAGGAAAAAAGTTATCCAATACCAAATGGGCCTGTGTGCAAATGTATTTGTTACCAATTCCCCAAATCGATTAAAATGGCCTGATTACTGCAAACCCTGTTCAATCAAATCAACAATTAAATAGAATTTATTCAACAGCATGAAGTTGGTTAAAAGGTCTTACCCAGTAACACACTATGGCAAAATTAAAAGAATTTCCAGAAATGATGAGGAAGAAGGTGATTGAAATACATAAATCAGGGAAAGGTTACAAAGCTATTTCAAACGGCTCTGGGACTCCAAAGGACCACAGTGAGAGCCATTATCTCCAAAGTTATCGGAAGCATTTGGTTGCAGTTATTGCTGCTAAAGGTGGCACAACCAGATTTTAAGTTTATGGGGCCCATTAGTCAGAAATTAGAACACCCCCCACCCCCCATCCTCTCTCTCTCTCACACACACACACACACACACACACACAGCATGAGTACTGACTGAGGCATTACCACTTACTGACTACTGACCTGTTTAAAATTGTCACTCAGGAATACAAAGTACACGCAGCAGAAGCCCAGCTGAGTGATGATCAGGAACAAATTCACCAGACGTCTAGCAACACAAAAACAATTCAAATGTACTTCAGCTAATTTAGCCATGATCCACATTTTTAATACTTAATAATAGAAATCAAGCAGGAAATGGTAACATTAGTAAGAGTCTTCAATATCACAGGATATCGATATGTTTTAGGACAAGTGCTCAGGCGGTCTGTTAAAAGTTATAGGTCTGCTATATAAAAGTCATGTGATATGTCTGCTAAACCAAGATCAGTACCAAACTACTAACATTAGCATGCATTCACAGGATAATTTTGCAGTGTATTGATAATAATTATTATTCTTACAGTGTACCAGAAGTACTAGTGTGCGCAGGATTATTTTTTTAAAACCAGTTCCCGCGTTCTCCTGCTGACATTCCTACACAATCCTGCCTGTTCTCGCAGAAAGTTTGACCAATCCCACCCACACTCTGTTCTTTGTTTGCCTTATTGTTTGCTAATGAAATCTATTGGTTCTATTTCCAAAAATACAGGACCATGACCAAGATAAAGCAGCAACTAAAGGTGAATGAGTAAGCATGCCATGTGAGCAACCTGCTGAAACTAATATGCTGCTATGTTAATGAACATGGTCTTTCTTTGTATTGTAAGCTTCATACCTGACCACCCACTCCTTCTATTTTGTTGGCTCCAAGTCCAGATACACACTTCTAAGTGGAAGTACGCTACAAGATACATAATTCAGATGAACCCATTTAAAATCTAGTCATTGTTGATTTTCTCTAAACTACCACTCTGTGCGGTCTCAACAGTTTTAAACCAACAGACATTATTTTGCACTCAGACCCATTCGGCAGGACTAAATTCCACCAAGCTTTCAGCTTGATTATTCTTTTGCCACTTTGATACAAATTTATTCTAAGTGCAAACTTAGAACCCAACGTCACCACTGAACACCTAAACCTGCAAGCTTAATTCATCTTTATTCCTATTCATACTTCACAGTTGAGAAAATGATCATTTGACAAATGATTTAAACATGGTAGTTTGGTGAATCAGATTTATACTTCAAGAGAAATATTAGTCCCCATACTATAAATATGCAACTGTTTAATCCAGTTTTCAGTAATGTCAGACCTGGTATGGTTAAGGACACAGTATGACTCACTGTATTCTTTACAAGTACAAAGCCCCATTGTGTTGTGATAAATGCAGTACTGTTATAGGGCAGCCATCTTAGACACTTGAATCACCTTATTTATACACAATACATTTATACATTTCTAATAATTTATACATTTCTTAGCCGATCTAATACAATTTGGCTAAGCGGGAAACTGTGTACATTTGACTTTTCACCAAACTATTCTTTAAGGTGCATATGATTTTGAAACTACTTTACAGCAATACAAAAGACCCAAATAGAATATTAGAGGATATACAACACAATCACCTATTTTCAATCATGTATCATCTTTAAAATATAAAATAAGTGCACAATCACCTTCCCCATACAGAATGCCTTCTTAACCAAGACACATTCTCCATCCCATATTCCACTGCCTCTCCATAGGACAGAAATGGCTTCCCTAACCTAAAAAAAGTCAAACAACAACAAGTTAAAAACTCTGTTAATTTGACAATTTGGATTAATGTCCTTAAGCACAGATGTTTTAGATATTTCAGTTAAACCTGTTGAGCTTGAACAAATGACAAGTACAAATTAATATCAGTAAACAGTCAGCAAAAAACTCAAAATAGCCAAGAATACATTTTTCCAAAATTTCTATGAAAAACTATGTATAATTATGTTTTGTTTAGTTTTTTGCTGTACTAAGCTGCTTCGGTTTTCATTTAATTGTGCTATATGCAATCGTCCATATTTCTAAATACACCTGATTGAACTTTGTCAAATAGTAGAGCGAGAAGCTATGACTATAAATGTAAGTGATCGGAATTGGTCAGACGCTGCTTTGCAACCTTTTTTCGTCTAAACTCTTACACTTTAGTTTCACGGATAGATTTTTTTCCTTGAGCTAGCTGTTCTGCTTTACTGTGTTTACCACAAACTGCACTAGGGTTGTGCAGCTTCGCTGTCCACCGATATCCACCGAGATCAAAGACAAATTACCCGTCATTATTTTTATTAAGCCTCTAGGCACACTGCAGTAAGCACAAAGCTCAATTCATGGCATATAATAGTCAGTAAAATTAAAAAAGCCAGATCCATTTCAGTCCTTTATCAGGTATACTGACAGTGAGGCTTCCTACATTCCTAATCATTCCGACACTCTACTAAGTTTGATCCCTCCAGTAATCATGTGTCTTATCTTTAGTTAAATAAAACACTTTACATAAAGGATCAAACTACACAAATTAAAGTGAACATGACAGCTTTAGATTTGCTTGCGCCTAAAATCATGTTATACAGCATTTCTATTCTAGCGGAGTATTTTTCACACTCGTATGTGTAGTACAATTCTCACATAGCCCAGGGAGATTCTATACAGAAAACTGCTGATCACTGCACAAGTGATTCATGTGATTCATGTATTAAACAGTGGTAAGTCTAGACTTGACTTTTCCTTGCTCTCTCCTGTCTTTCGAACAACAAGCCAGGACAATATGTTAAACATTCTGACATTTAATGCCCTATAAGTTAAGTTATAGCTACTAGTTTTATTAATATGGTGTTTACATTTTGCTCATTTTAACCTACAAACGGTCTCAAATCAGCACATTAATGTGCAAGTGTTAATAGGAGTAATTTGATTTAATGACCAAGTAACACAGGCATCTAATTAACAGTAAGCAGCCATTTTGGCCAGGATGCACTCTTACTTTATGCTTAGATGATGTGAACAATTCACAAGGATGTGCATGCAATGTACAGCCACAATGCCCATCACCAGCAGACTCAGAGGGCCCAACTGCCAAGAACAATTTAAAGAGATCAATGGAATATCATTTGAAACAGTTATGCATTGGTTATTTTAACAAGTTGCACATAAATTTCAATAGAATGTACATGGCTGAACGTTTACAGAGTATACAATGTAGCACAATCAAAAATGTGCAAACTGCAGAGCAGAGGTAAAAGCTGAAAATACATATTAATGTAATAGAGTTTAAATGATTTGCTGTATCCTACCACAAGCCCTGCGTTCTTCACAGCTAGAGGCAAGCCGAGCAGTCCTGTACCGATGTTTCCTTTCAGTAAATGAATTAATATCTGTAAGAAACTGCAAAGATGACAAATAGAACACCATGAAACATCATCTACCTGTTCACACAAGAATAACAAATGTAAAAAAAAAAAAAATAAAAAAAAAAGTCTTACGAGGATCCAGCTCTGCCCCCAATTCGCTCGTACTCGCTCTGCTTGCGGGAAGGACTGTCCAGGTGGATGGGTTCATCATCATTATCTTCTGGGCTCTCGTTTATTTGAGGAAACACTGGTCCTGTATGCAAAAAGGTATACAAAAATACATAACTAATAATAAATATCATGATGTGCACATATGGTTGCATACATTTTGTTTTCTAGAGAGAGAAAAAAAAAACAAAAAACACATTCAGAATTACATTAGGCTTGAAATAAAATCTCCTAATAAACATATCAAAGCACAAAACAGTCACAAATAATCTGTAAATAAAGACACTTATAACCAATGAGAAAAGGGAAAAACAAAAAAAAACAAAACAAAAAAAAGCCCACCACAAACACCTAAGATCATCATGCGTTTAAAATGAGCAGGCCTGCAAAAACCAGGCTCCTTATGCACATTAAATTCAGTTACCGTCCTGATAGTTGATATCTGAAGCCATGGCTGTGCTGTTTGGCTGTGTTTGCTACAAACTGACTCAGTGCTCTGAAGCTTCACTGTGGAGCTCCTGCATCCAGGGTCACTAAGATCAAAGACAAATCAAATATTATTATTATTGTTATTAACCCATCTGCTACACAGACACAGTGCAGGTTTCCTCAGTTGAGCTTCAGTGCACGTAACACTTGCTCAAAGGACAAAAGACAACATTGAAACCACTGTGTCTGAGAAATATAAGAACATGTAGGAATGATTTATATAATTTTCCTGTTCTAACTTTGAACTAGATGAAAACAATTATGTGCATAGTGCATCAGAGTTGCTGAATCAAATTGGATTTAAATACCAAAAAAAACAAAAACACCAGAAACTAAAAATATACATATGACTGTGGGTTCATTTCAAGTCATATTTCAATTATTCTGATACATCTTACAGCGGTACTAAACCCACTTTAAAAAATAAAAAACACATTAACTCAGAGCTCCAGGAACTGATCAATACTCTATACAAGGGGCGTCAAGCTAATTTCAGGTAACCTTTAGTGCACACTTAGAAAATCAATATCAAGTGGCCTCGTCTAAAAAATTAGTTTAGTGACTCATAACATAATCTCTCTTAGTTGTGTTAATTTAACTGCATTTAACATGGTGCTTTGTAAACCCTTTAGGATTTTCTACATTTCTGCATAAATATGATCTAAAACATCATCATACTTTCACAAGTCTTAAAAGTAAATAAAGAGAACCCAATTAACCATAAAAATATTATACTTGGTCATTAATTTATTGAAGAAAATTATTAATTATTGCATATCTGTGAATGGCAAAAGTATGTGAACCTTTGCTTTCAATATCTGGTGTGAACCCCTTGTGCAGCAATAACTGCAGCTAAATGTATCCGGTGGACAACAGCTTCAACTCTGGGACGTTGGGGGGTTTCCTCAATGAACTGCTTGCTTCAGGTCCTTCCACAACATTTCTATTGGATTAAAGGTCAGGACTTTGACTTGGTCATTTCAAAACATTATAGGGGTGCAACGAATGATTAGTTGGCCGATTATAATATTTTATTTATTTATTTATATATATATATATATATATATATATATATATATAAATAATTTGTGCATTATTTTTTATGGATGCACAAAAAGCACTGAATGAAACTACAGTCTTGAACTAATGACAAAAACTCACTTTCACTGCACAGTGTGATTTCTGTTACTCGCTGCCTTTAGAAATATTATTTTACTGTTGGTAACGATTGTTGGTTTAACACTATTGAGACAGCACACATCCTCTATGTAATCGCACAACAAAGTGGTAGTTGAGAGAAAATTTACTGTTTTAATTAGGCATTGCAAATCTTACTCGTGCTACACTGTGTAGCACCGTGCGTGAGGAGCAACATGGCCTCGTTACAAATACATCACTTCAATTGTAATAAACAACAGAAGTTACTGAGGTCATGTTTGGAATAAAAGGTAACACTGACAGTGTTCTATTTGAGATAATATTACCTTTCTAAATTTCACAAACTAGGTAGAGTACACAGTACTTATAGTGTAAGTGTATAGTACGTCATTTGGGACGCAGCTTTAGTATTTACTCTCTGGCGTGTTTTCAGAACAGAAGTAACGTTATGAGTAAACGCATCCTGTGCCGCATACAGACCAACTAATCGATAATGAAATTCGTTGACAACGATTTTCATAATCGATCATTATTGATTAGTTGTTGCACATTACCTTTATTATAACATACAGTGGGGGAAATAAGTATTGGTGTGTGAGTGTGTGAATGGGTGAATGAGAACCAGTGTAAAGTGCTTTGGAACCTCTAAGGTTAAAAAAAGCGCTATATAAGTGCAGACCATTAACAATTTACTGTACCAACACGTCAAAGATTTTTTCAGTAAATATTTTTCCAATGAGGCTATTCACATGAAATTTTCATTAAAGTCCATAAATAAAGTTATATGCAATAAAGTGGAATGACAAGAAAAAAGTATTGAACAGGCCAAGAAAAAGCAGTCCTCCGAGGCAAGGTAAGTATTTATACCTACTATCTGTGCAAACTAATATCAGCTGGGTTAGTGAATTGATGGTCTATATAAAGGCTTTTTGTTACCAAGGTGTCACACAAGAAACATCTCATGATGGGTAAAAGCAAAGAGCTCTCAGCAGACCTGTGCACCCTTATTGTTGTGAAACATATTGATGGAATCAAATACAAACGTATTTCAAAACTTTTGAATCTTCCAGTAAGCACCATTGGGGCCATTATCCGCAAATGGAAGCAACATCACGGTCTTCAACCGGCCACACATATCTCCTCGCAAGATTTCTGACCAGGGAATTAGAAGAAGAGTAGCCAAAGATCCAAGGACCACTCGGAAAGAGCTCCAGAAACACTGGAGGCAGCAGGTGCCATCATCACAGAGAAAACAATGCACTCCACTGATTACACTCACTTCACAATACTCTATTACTAAAGAAAATGAATGTTGAAGCTCATTTAAAGTTTGCTACAACTCATTTGGACAAGCATGTGATATAGTGGGGAAATACTGGGAGTGGAGTCTGGTCAGACGAGAGCAAACTTGACCTTTTTGGCTGTCATACTACACACCACATTTGGTGAAGAAATAGCACTGTACATCATCCTTAAAACACTATACCAACTGTGAAGTGTGGAGGTGGAAGCATCATGGTGTGGGGCTGTTTTTAATCACATGGTACTGGCAGACTTCATATAATTGAAGGAACGCTGAATGGAGCTTTTACCGGGAGATTCTTGTGAAGAATCTGCTGCCATCCACCAGTATGATGAAGATGAGAGGTGGGTGGAGTTTCCAGCAGGACAATGATCCAAAACATACAGCAAAGGAAACTCTCACTTGGTTTCAAAGAAAAAAAAAAATCAAGGCGTTAGAATTGCCCAGTGAATCACCTGACTTGAATTCAATTGAACAAGATTTAAAGACAATATGTTTAGAAGAATGGGCCAAAATCACACCTGAATACTGAGGCCTAATAATTTCTTCATACAGGAAGCATCTTGGAGCGGTCATTACAAACAAAGGCTCCTCCACTAAGTATTAAATAAATTTTAGTTAGCGTGATAAATGCTTTTTTCCTGTGTCATTCCACTTTATTATACATAACTTCATTGATGGATTTTAATGTTTGGATTTCTTCAGTTAATCGATATGAGAAGTACTGGTTTCATAAAGCACAAGGAGAACCTGTGGACTGCTTACTAAGCAGTGGTTTGCTGAGAAACAGAAGTTTCATCTTAGACTTCCAGGTTTAAGTCCTATGAAGAAACGACTGTTACTCATTCAAGGAGTGAGACAAGGAGTGCTTTCTTTAGCATTAATAAACAGCACAATAACACGTTTCACAAGAAAACATTTGGAACATCATTTACCTGGATATAATTTAAGTTCACACGAGCTTCAAATCATCCATCATATAGAGTTTAAACGTGAAACATGATCTAGATTATATTCTCACAATAGTGAGTCACATGGAACCGATGTGATCATTCTAGCATTTATTCTTTCCATTAAAGGACCCGATTGACTGGCATATATTTCGGTTCACCCTTTCCTCGGTCATGTCAACACAATTAGTGAACACACAGGCTGGATCTTACTGTGAGAACTACATTGATTATATCAGACTTACCACAAGGTCGAGACCAGCAGCAGTCAAATATTATCACGGAAGTACCTTAAAATATTATGTACAAATATAGACATTTATAATAACCGAACATTGTGTTATCAAAACCCTGACTTCTGATCATTTCACTCCACAACAAGCCTGTTCCCGGTTATATTGTTTCCTGCTAGTAGCGTGATTGTGGTCGGTCACGTGATCACCTCAGTCAGCTGGTACAACTTCCAGGGAGCGTCTGTGTAAAATATATCAGTGTGTCAGCGTACAGCGACCTCAATCTGCTTGCGATAGGACTTTTTTTTTTTTTTTTTTTTTTTTTAATATCTGCGTGGAAAAGTCGAATCGATTAGAAAAAGTAACGATGGCAAACTGACGCTTTGTGAAAGCATTGGAGCTCCGGACTGTTCCGGAAAATAATTAATTATTAGTCGAAGCTTTTCCAAGAGTGCACACTAGTGACATCTGGTGGTTAAAGGGCTGATGTAGATAATAAATCTACTGCATATCGTGGAGACTGGAGCTGGTTCTGGACAATGAAAAATGAAAGGCAACCGTGTAATGCTGTATACAGTAAAACAATGCCCTAATATGACATTTCTAGCATTGAATGCATCTATGTATAGTGAACCTGCTCACACACACACACACACACACACACACACACACACACACACACATATAACTAATACATCTTTATTTGACCAGCTCTATTTCGTCTCTTATTACTGAATGAATGTGTGAAAAGCGTGGGTTTAAGTGAATAAAATACAGTATGATGATTTGATTGTGCTTGTTGATTTTGTCAGTGAAATTATTAATATATTAATATCTTATGCACATACATGTTTATTTAGTTGATTATGAGTTTCTTCCCCAAAACTTCAGAACGCTCTCGTTTCTTTTCTGTTTCCATAACGACAAAGTACTTTTAAATCGCTAGTTAAATCTTCTGTGATTTGTGTTGCTTTAAACAGGTTCAAAGCAACCACGTGATTATGTCCCCGGAAACGCGCCGAAAAACGTCACTGGTCACATGTTTGTAGTTGAACGAATCAAGTAGGAATACATTGTTTTCAATAAAGTATATAGTTTTGTTTTTTGTTTTTTCAAACGGAATAAAGGATGACATAAATATAGAAAAGTGCCTATAAATATCTGAAATTACTGTTCAAACAATTAGCATAATATTTCTTTAACCAAATCAGGTGTATGTTCATAAACACTTCAGGAAAGTTCCGGGAATTTATCGATTGTCCCTAAAGTCACACGTCTACAGTCAGCTCAAAGTGCCGAGCTTGTTATTTATTTGTGTATTTCAGCGGTATATCGAGTTAACGCTGATCGGATCATGACTGTAAGTATGCATTGGGTCTTTGAATAGCGAGTTTACCAAAGCCGATGCGTTTGCTATTCGCTTGAAGATCATTTGAATTCTGTGTTTAGATCATTTAGATTAGCTAGCTACTATGAGCAGTTTATAGGTAACTTCAGTTTGTTGAATCGACTCAGTATTTCACTCCTTCTAATGAACTCATCATTTTTATTTTTTTCTTCACAGACCCACGAGTTTTTTGTTGATATGACATGTGAGGGATGCTCTGGTGCAGTAACTCGCGTCCTTAAAAAAATAGGTACGTTAACGCAACATAGGCTAATGTGTTGTATTTTCCTTTTTTTTTTTTACCATATAAGACGTAGTCCTAACTACCTTAAGCTATGTTTCTGGTATCCATATTATCAGTACAATTGTTCTAACTTGCTAATGGACGTCACATAGCCTGTAGCCATATTCAAAGCAGCTGAACTATTAACTTATGTCCGTACATTCCCTGTAAATGACTTCGAGATGCAGCCCCTTTTATCTGTAAGAGTACTTTTTTTACTTCAGTGAAATCCAGAATAAGAAAGGGCATTATTGCCAAGAGTAATCACACACAAGAAATTTGAATTGGTAAGTGAAGATTCCATACACAAATATGTCAACGTATTAGGGCTGGGTGAGGAAATTTTCCCACCAATTAATCAGGAGGGTGTGGCAAGGGGCGTGGCAGTGTTTCCCCCTGTTTATGAATTCCTGTGCAGACCTTTCACTATGGAATTAGGCAATTGCTTGAATGGTTGGTTCATTATTCTTCTTAATGGAAAACCCAACAACTACAAAACAGTACAAAGACAAACTTGCGGATATTAAACATGGAACATTTGAAACCAAATCTTCCGCCATGGTCTTGTCAGTCAGCTCGCCTCACAATGACTCCTGCTGATCTGTGCTGCGACTCATTAGGCTCATGCTGAATTGAGCAGATATGTTCAGTTTTTAACTGTAGCGTCCGCTCTGTAACTGAACTTAATGATTATTAATATTAAAAAGGCAATACGACGGTGTAGGTGGTGCCGCGGTGGGCAAGTGGTAATCACTGGGTAACACTGGGAGCACCAACTATTGCAGCAAGCCTACTACATGTATACAAATATGACAGTAACTTGTATAATAAGAATTAAATAAGTGATTGTGTGTTTTTGTGTGTGTGTGTGTGTGTGTGTATATATATATATATATATATATATATATATATATATATATATATATATATATATATATATATATATATATATTCACACAAAAACACACAATCACTTATTTAATTCTTAAATAATATATATATAATCATAAAGTATTGCAAAAGTTTTAGGCATCTTATTTTTTCAGTAAAATCTGTGTTATAGATTTTTATTTTATGACATATATTATCAAGACAGATTTCCAGCACAAAATTCAATTTCATAGAAAAATGTCAGTTTGTATGTCAGTAAAGAAAGAAGTATGTTATGTAAGAGGCCACTTTTTCCAGACAAAAAAACACAATTAAGGCTGCTGGCTTTTGCTGCAAAAATAAGAAACAAGTGCAACAATTAAAGTC
This sequence comes from Ameiurus melas, assembly GCA_012411365.1. NCBI lineage: Eukaryota > Metazoa > Chordata > Actinopteri > Siluriformes > Ictaluridae > Ameiurus > Ameiurus melas. Next base: position 16,030,670 of record CM022754.1, on the reverse strand, counting down.
TCCAGAAGAACTGTGGCTGTTCTGCAAGATGCTCAATAAAACTTAACAGCTATAAGATATCCTGCACAAATTGTACTGGATACTAATAATAATAAAAAAAAAATGTAAGCAAATGTTTGACATATCACATATCGACTTTGTTTCATTTATTTCTGTGTAATGCTCATTATGGTATTTTTTATTTTTTGGCATGGTACAGATGCTGTGTACATGTGTACAGCTATGTAAGGGGTAATGCAATGTACAGGAGGTAGGAGTGTATATACAGGTTATAAATAATAGCAGTGAATTTACAGTTGCAAATAAGAGTCTATCTACAGGAGCCAGTTAACTGTTCAGAGGGAGATGGCCTATGGGGGGGAAATTTGCTCTTGTTTTAGTGCTCAGTACGCTATAGCGTTGGCCAGATGGCAGCAGGGCACCAATTAATGTAACGGTATACATAATACAGTTTAATTCTGAACATATGCATTTGCCTTAAACATGTTTCCCCCCCCCCATATCAACAGATGTCAAGTTTAACATTGATCTTCCTAACAAGAAGGTCTTCATTGAGTCGGACAAAGGCACAGAAGTACTGATGGAAACCCTGCAGAAAACCGGCAAAACCGTGACATACATTGGTCCTAAATAGAACAGATGTTAAAAAATTAACTGTTCATATGGAACAACATGTATTCCTGTCACTCTCCATTTGTAATCCCTTAGTATTTGTATCATTTTTAACTTTAACATTGCTTTTGCATGTTAAAGTTGTACATTATTCCATATTGTACTACTAATGGTATGTCTGTATACTATTTTTCAGCCTTAAGGTTCAGTCCAACTCATGTGTAATGATTATGCTGACAATATGGAGAAGCCCATAAAGGCTGGAGATATGTGAAATTAGTCATAAGCTGATTAATGGAAATATTTATGTCTAATGCCAAATTGTTGCAATGTAAACTGTTCTGTATATTGGTGCATTATACCAGTTTATTATGTTGACACACTGCTACTGGGTTGTGTAATATTTGAGACTTTATGGAATTTTTACACTTGGTCTCATGCTAGTTGAACATTCATTATTACATGTAACCTGAAAATCTATGTAATGTGTTAAACAGTTGAATTTAAGGAATCTAGATTAAATATATTTGCTGAGTCTCCAAAGTTTATGCATATTCTAGGAAAAATATAATTACCTTCAACTTTCCAGTGGGGGGCAATATTACACTTTCATTACAGTAAACCACACTGGGGAAATTTGGTATAACCCTGTCTGTGTTTCCTGCCAAAATACAATAAATAAATAACACTGGAAAATTATTTGCTATTTTATATATTATCACTTCATTGTAATACACTGCAATGGAACACACACAAAAATCCAGTCTATTTGCTGCAAACTAAGGTAATTAATTCATGCAACAAAACCATCTGACTTATGTACACAGAGTATTTAGGAGTATGTCGAAGGCGATATGGCTGGCACTGGTGAGCCCTGACCTCCATCTGGGTTTAGTGGATCAACACTGGAAGAGCCTTCTACAAACCCCAATGCCACAGACACCAGTGAGGCATAGACAAGTGTAGCACAGCAGATGTAAAAAGCCCAGCCAAGGAATTTGGCCATCTCAGGCATCTGTTCCTCGATGGACACTATGAAGGTGATAAGAGCGCTGGCACAAAAAGCAACTGAGAAAATAGAAACACTAGTCAGTACACAAGATAAAATAATATACTAATTTCATGGGATGCTTATCATACAAGCCACTATCACATGGTCTGTGGTTTATAGTTTATAGTAATCATTTAATGTTATGGAAAGTCCTCAAGACAAGTTCCTGTTATCACTCACATTATAGCAGCCATAAACAGTCAAAATACACAGCTTTTAATGTAGTAAATACTTTTTCCATAAATGTTAACCATCCCCTTACAGAAAGCTTCACGATATCAACAATTATTTTTTTTTCTATGTTAAATCACAGCATGTTTTTTTCATTTCATTTAATAGTTGGCTTAGATTAGGTGTAGTGTCTACCATACAAGTGAATTACCTGTTACTATAGAATCAATAACGTGTTACAGGACCTATTGTCACCTATTGTACTGTCATGATTATACAACAATTAGTTCCAGTGCACTAGTTTGTTTGGTCGAACGGTGTTCCAAGAGTGCTTATATTTAGTATAAATGCACTGGGACATTTCACTGAATATCACTCCGCTTGTCTGTGTTCTCCACATAAAATTCAAAACAGTTCCTACAGTAGTGTTAGTGACATCATCAGTGGACATGACAAACAATATTTTTCAGGAATATAACGTTTGGCTTAAAATATGAAAGCTCGTCAGATGAAGATGGAAAGGAAGAAAGGATGCTAATTTTAACAGGAAAGTACAAATCAAAGTGCTAGCTAGCCAACTAGCTAATGGGTTATAAAGTGAGTGTATCTTCTTCAAGATCTATTTCTGCTAGAGGAAGAAAAGTAAACAACATTTGACCATATTGTGTCCAACATATCACTTACTTGATATTAATTACTTGTTAATAGAACTGTCGTATAAAAGCACTAGTGCACTTTCAATTGTGTGATTATACTGAATATCGGCACAGCTGTGATTACCTAAAGCAAGGGTTCCCAATCTTTTCCAGGGCAAGGCCCCCCAAATGTCATTAACATTTGACCAAGGCCCCCCTTCTGCAAGATGTCTTTAAAACACATTAAAAATACAGATTTCTGAATATATCCCCACTTTTTTTATTATTAATAATTACATCTTACATATTTACATTACATTATATTACATTAGGAATTGACTGTGTGTGCGTGTGTGGCTGTCTGAGAGTGAGAAAGAGAAACCATACTAGTGAGAGGGATGGGCTTAGTGGCTCCAACCAAATTTTTGAGGCCCCCCGGGCGCATCCTGGCAGCCCCCACTTTGAAAACCACTGATCTAAGGCACTTGCTCCGTGGGCTCGTGCATGCAGCAAATCTTTCTCTCTCTCTCCTCTCTCTCTCTCTCTCTCTCTCTCAGCTTGTCATTTTACTGACAAACCAGAAAGCCTACTCTGTTTAGAAAAGGTGTAAACTCTCCATAAACTTCAGAAAACACTATGACTGTTACAAAGCCTTTACAAACAGGATAAATAAGCACTTACTTCCATAAAAAACATTACCAAATCAATTATTACAGGTGTTACTTTTTTTTAAACAATACAGTTTTTGAAATCTGTTTATTATTAGCCTTAGATTAGGTTGCGCGCCTGCCTTAAAATTCCGTGTGTGAGCTGTTACTAAAGAAAAAAAATAACGTATTAGAATGAGCACATTCATATTAAACTATTATTCCTCTTACAGCTGGAACTACTTTCTAAGCCTTGCTGTTGAAAATAATGCACACCTTTTGACCAATCAGATTCAAGAATTCTACAGTACACTGGTATCATTTTAGTTAGCTAAGTTGCAGGGGATTTCCCCCCTGATATGTTCTTCACGAAATGCTTGGAAATATATTTATACTTGTATAGCTTAATAATAATGGTGCAACTATTTCAGATTTGCTGTCATACAGGTATCCCATGACACACCACCTTCTGAGCGAATCATAAAGAACATCTGTAATGAGGAAACAAATCAACGGTGCATGACTGCATTGGCACCATCTATGATATTTATGTTATTTTGTTTTATTAGGCACCAGATGTTGTTGAGTGAGGGAGGAATTTAGTAATGCAACATGAATACCCTTTTGTTAATTGTATGTATCACTGAAATTACAAAAGTGAAAGGCAGAAGATGTAATGCTTCTTACCTGAAAAAATGTTTAAAAGAAGAGCTACAATGGCTCGCTTTCCATTGCTAAGAGCTGGTCTAATGGTGATAAGTGTGAACAGGGAAAGTATAGAGGAACTTGACAGGAATATCCAAGTCAGGCTGTACGAGCCTAAACAGGAGAAGTAATGTAAAACATTTTTGCATTGGTTTTTCATATTAACTATTGAACTAAGGTACAGTAATGATCTGGAAGTACAAATTCCTTGCTGTCAAGGATGTCTGTTATCAGGAATGTCTACAGAATAGAATGTAGAGATATGATGGAAGACAAACTCACCCATCCAGGCTGGAAATGTAGTGCAGCTGGAGAAGCCTTCATAAGTGTTGCAGATAGCAAAGAGGCCTTCGCACACTCCCCCTGGTTTCACCAGCCACTGCGGCGCACACAGACATACAACATACAACAGGAACTCCACACAGACCAGAAAAATCATCACATTCTTCTTCTTCATGATCAGCCGATGAATCAACATCCGACTCTTGCTGTTTTGCTCAGATCTGCGAAACGTTCTATTCAGTATTCTGAATTAAATCTCAATCCATCACCATCCTGAGCAGGTTTATCTCTTAGAGTCTGCTGATTTCAGTATTTTCTTCCAGGCAGGACAATCAACGAAGAGATGAATTGCTGTTTTAAGAGAAGTGTCGTCTTGTCTTTTTTACTGAATAATACAGATGATGTGGTGATAATGATGCTCTTCTCACACAGGCTGTAATCCAAAGAGCATGTTGAGCATAAGGAAGGTGAGATAAATCATGAACCCAGATTGCCTGAAATCGAGTCTGTTTGCGTTCATGCTTTTCAGCAAACACACCACATATTGACACACTGCAAACACATATGTATGCTGCTCTGTGGCCTTTGTGCATTATCTGCCTGAGAATAATAACATTTGTTATCTAACAGACTATATATAGCACTAAAATACATTTTAACATAATTGACAGCAACACATTAATGCACTTTCTTCCATTTGGGAAAATATTCAACCAATTATTAAATAATTTGTATCCATTTTTTCTTTAATTATATACTTACTTTACATGGTAAGACACTCAGATCATTAGGTGAAATAATACATAATCATATTTGTAAGTCAGGACACTCAAGGTGAATAGGGTTGTTGGTTTTTTTGTTATTGTTGTTTTAAACAATAGACATCACAATCTTTTTTTAAAAATTTTAAATCCTTTTTTTTTCTTGGAACTTTAAAAAAAATGCATTTCTGTGATGCTTTATATAATTAAATATTCATATATTTTCATTCTTTATAAAACAAAAAATCTAAGCAAGAAGAACTTTTATGTAACAGTTTGTTGGAATATCATATTTATTATTTGATCGGAAAAATACCATACACTGTTGTGGCATTTTCAGTATGAAATCTATAAATCAAAATCTATCATAAATCTATCATAACAGAAAGTGGACAAAACTGTGAAATAAGCATATTTCTATTGAGTTTTGAAAAAAAATTATTGCAACAGTTTAAGAGTAAATACAATTTAACCAGAAATCTGAAAATGATTGACATTTCTACCCATGTAACACCCCTCTTCATCTCCCTCCACTGGCTTCCTGTAGCTCCCTGCATCCGATTCAAGGCCTTGATGCTCACCTACAAGACCTTGTCTGGAACAGCACCCTCCTACCTCAACTCTCTCCTGAAGGCTTACGTTCCCTCACGCAATCTGCGATCAATCAACGACCGACACTTAGTAGTGCCCACTCAGTGTGGCTCAAGGTCCCTTTCAAGAACATTCAAACTAACTGTTCCTCAGTGGTGGAATGAACTTCCAATCTCAATCCGGACCGCAGAATCTCTCACCATCTTCAAAAAACAGCTAACCTCTTCCTTGAGCACCTAACCAACCCATAAAAATACATAAATAAATAAATAAAATTACTCTGGCACTTACACCTCTACTCTGTGCACTTTGCTTCTTCTGGAACTCAATTAATGGATCTTGTATGGTAGCACTACTTGTAATGTTCACTGCTTGATATCGCTTTGCTTGTATTTTTTCATTTGTAAGTTGCTTTGGATAAAAGCATCTGCTAAATTAATAAATGTAAATGTACATGTACCTGTTGTGTTTTGCCTTAACATGATTGACTTTCTTTGAGATAACCCCCCCCACACACACACACACACACACACACCCCGATCCCCACCCCACTGCACCTGAGAATCCATATAAAATAGATGGCTGCTGAAAAGACCCATCTTGTCTCACCAGCAGGTAGCAGTGTGTAGCCAATCAGAAAAATTCCACTTACATTCCATGTACTTTGGCAGAATTAAAGGACAGGCTGTACCTGCCCTGATAAGGACAAACATGCAGCAGACCATAATTTCAGCTTGCTTTCTATTTGCTGTACAACTAATCATATCTGTAGTAGATCAATGTTTATGATAAATAGATTGCAGAGTGAAAATGCAGAACAAAAAAAGTGACAAAATATCTAACGCACTACAAAGTAAAAATGTCTGAAATATGAACATTTACAGTGGTGTGAAAAAGTGTTTGCCCCCTTCCTCATTTCCTGTTCCTTTGTATGTTTGTCACACTTAAGTGTTTCGGAACATCAAACCAATTTAAACAATAGTCAAGGACAACACAAGTAAACACAAAATGCAATTTGTAAATGAAGGTGTTTATTATTAAAGGTGAAAAAAAATCCAAACCATCATGGCCCTGTGTGAAAAAGTGATTGCCCCCCTTGTTAAAACATACTATAACTGTGGTTGTCCACACCTGAGTTCAATTTCTCTAGCCACACCCAGGCCTGATTATTGCCACACCTGTTCACAATCAAGGCATCACTTAAATAGGAGCTGCTTGACACAGTAAGGTCCACCAGAAGATCCTTAAAAGCTACACATCATGCCGAGACCCAAAGAAATTCAGAAACAATTGAGAAAAAAAGTAATTGAGATCTATCAGTCTGGAAAGGGTTATAAAGCCATTTCCAAAGCTTTGGGAATCCAGCGAACCACAGTGAGAGCCATTATCCACAAATGGCGAAGACATGGAACAGTGGCCCAAAATTACCCCAAGAGCGCAGCGACGACTCATCCAAGAGGTCACAAAAGACCCCACAACAATGTCCAAAGAACTGCAGGCCTCACTTGCCTCAGTTAAGGTCAGCGTTCATGCCTCCACCATCAGGAAAAGACTGGGCAAAAATGGCCTGCATGGCAGAGTTCCAAGGAGAAAACCACTGCTGAGCAAAAATAACATCAAAGCTCGTCTCAATTTCTCCACAACACATCTTAATGATCCCCAAGAATTCTGGGACAACATTCTGTGGACCGATGAGACAAAAGTGGAACTCTTTGGAAGGTGTGTGTCCAAGTATATCTGGCATAGAAGGAACACTGCATTTCATAAAAAGAACATTATACCAACAGTAAAATATGGTGGTGGTAGTGTGATGGTCTGGGGCTGTTTTGCTGCTTCAGGACCTGGAAGACTTGCCGTGATAAAAGGAACTATGAATTCTGCTGTCTACCAAGAGATCCTGAAGGAGAATGTCCGACCATCTGTTCGTGTACTCAAGCTGAAACGAACTTGGGTTCTGCAGCAGGACAATGATCCTAAACACACCAGCAAGTCCACCACCGAATGGCTGAAGAAAAACAAAATGAAGACTTTGGAGTGGCCTAGCCAAAGTCCTGACCTGAATCCTATTGAGATGTTGTGGTATGAATTTAAAAAGGGCGTTCATGCTCGAAAACCCTCTAATGTAACTGAATTAGGACAATTCTGCAAAGATGAGTGGGCCAAAATTCCTCCAGGACGCTGTAAAAGCCTCATTGCACGTTATCGCAAACGCTTGGTTGCAGTTGTTGCTGCTAAGGGTGGCCCAACCAGTTATTAGGTTTAGGGGGCAATCACTTTTTCACACAGGGCCATGATGGTTTGGATTTTTTTTCACCTTTAATAATAAACACCTTCATTTACAAATTGCATTTTGTGTTTACTTGTGTTGTCCTTGACTATTGTTTAAATTGGTTTGATGTTCCGAAACACTTAAGTGTGACAAACATGCAAAGGAACAGGAAATGAGGAAGGGGGCAAACACTTTTTCACACCACTGTATTTATTAAGGTTTATTATATACAAAAGGTTTGGCAATGACAATGTGATTAAATCAGTGTATTTAAGTGACCCAAAGATTCAACAGTTTCTTGTTTAGACTACCCTCTGTTCCAGAGCAATCAGCACTCCATCTCTGCAAAATGAAAGAGTGGAAGACATGCCATAACACTGTTCTCTCTCTTCAATCTTTTCAAGTCTTTTTCACTGCTATAATGAGATCTGAGTTGGGCATCAGCATCTGGACAGAGAGAAGACACTTCAAACAACCCCAATAAACATTAACATTGTTTACTGCTCCATGAAAACGACATTCACCCCTGATATACTGTATACTGTATTTTAATTGCTCTCTTTATTATTGCTGCTGCAAGTTTCTGATGCTAATTTTATGTACATCTGTTCTACCTTGGATATAATAAAGGTCAATATTCTAATTTAACAAATGGCAGGGTAAATAAAAGTTTATTAACTTCAGCTATATTCAAAATACAACAACAATACAATTGACAGAAAGCTTGACTTTAATTTGCTTGGCTTTAAGGATATGACATGGCAAATTGGGAGGTGTCACAGCCTCAGCTTTCCAACTGAACCCATTTCAACTTTGCTGCTACTGAAAACTGAAATTGGTGATGAAAGCGTTAGTTGCCTGTGGCTAAGCAATTAAATAAGCCTGTGGCTCACAATAAAAAAAAGAATCTTTCATTTTTAATTCTACAGCACAGAGTGTTTACGCAGGCATGCCATACAGGCAGAGGCAAGTGCAGTCATGCATTGGAGACTCCACCATGTCCATCACACAGTGCACAAAACTTAAGGATTTTCCCTCTCCACATCTCACTGTCTAGGTTTCAAATGTTTCCTTTTTACAGTCACCAGAAGGTCAAAAGTGATTATCTTACTTTACAATATTACTTTAATTCATATAATATTATTTAAATATCAGTCAGTGTGCAGACATGCCGGGTCCATAATTAAATGCTGATTAGACGGTTAAAATAAAACTGATGACGTGACAATAGGATATTTTATACTGTGTATCATTTCTTAATATTATATTCATGAAAACATTATAATTTGCTCACTTGGACAACATTTATTCCAGCCATAACATTTAAACCAGTAATATCCTCTTGCTGATCTGGAAGAATGATATATTGGAATATATTGAAAAGCTAACATTTTCCAATACATTTATTTTAATTTTAAATTGCCATTAAAGAAAAATAATTTGAGAAACAGAAAGCCTCCCAAGGCTATATATCATTTAGTCGTCTAAACAAAAATATCACATAAAATATACATTTTCCTAACCCTGTATATTCCAAACCAAAATTGTGAAATATTATCTTATATCCACCAAATGTAAAAACTACTGAAGATATCAAAATTGCAATGTTTTCATTATACCAGCATACAATAAATATTTCTTGCTATTTTCAGACATCCTCTGAACTTTAACTTAGCACTAAAAATGCTAAAACAGAAAAAACAGAATGTGCAAGCCGTGTCTGCTGTACACGTCACCTCTTCTGCAACAGCGAAGTTCTTTACAGTCATCACACCACTCATCCACCCTTCTTTTTCAACAAAGTGCTGCCCTGCTGCTATTACACCCACTTAACAGCTGCAGGAGAAAGCTACCGACAACGCAAACCCACCACGCTTGCTATTCTGCTCATATCCTCCATCTGGCTCCTAGTCATTATTCTCTGCTTTGATGGATTCTCCAGATGTTTTCATTTCGCTGCTGTCAATCCTCATAGGAAAGTACGCAGGGGAAGGAAAGGATGAGCAGCCATTGTGTTTCTCATAGTCTGCTCAAGATTCTTTCTCCATTAACAGCAGATAAACGTCCTGCAAAAAAAGACATTGTCCCACCCTTTGTTTTTTATTGTTATGCTGTTGCTATAGTTTATGTGGAGTGTTGTCATTTTGTAAACATGAAGAACATGAGATGATTTTTAATATGCCAATCTCAATCACCTCCTAAATGGCAGCTAAAATTTCCTATAATGTGGCCATTTCAGAATAAAAGACTTTGAGACATTGATCAAATTAATCCTGAAATAGACTTTTTGTGGGCTGCTTTTGAGGAGATGTAATGGAGACTCATTTTATAAACATGAAGAATGTCATACAATGTCAAATGAAAACTCAATACCCAGCCCTTCACTAAACACTATCTATGTGGCTTGTAAAAGAAAACATATTATTTACTAACTTTTATGTAACAGGGTTTTAGCCTTATGGAATTTTTATGCTGTGTTTGACTAAAACTTTTAAATTAGAATTTTTGATCTGGGACTAGGGAAAAACAAAGAAAACATCTGCTTAACTTGGAATTCCTACACAGAAAATTCTGGAAGGTCTTCTCATCCCCAAGGTAAGCATGCAATGTCAAATCAACATGGCTGCTCACAGCATCAACCATAAAAAGTAGCACTTCTTTATTTTGAAGTGATTTAAGCTGTATGTAAGGTATACCTATATCTATGCCTCGTCTCTACTAAGGATGAACCTATGAGTTTAAGTACTGTATACAACCGTAACTGTATGTTACTATAGTTATAGTTTATAGGCAGCACATTAATTTAAAGCGGTGATTAAACTGACTGGAACTACCTGTGCAGTGTACAGTTTGAACACACACCTTCCAGCCAATCACAATCAAGTATTCAGACAGACCGTGGTATAAATACAAATAGATCAATCAACACACCGAAATATTATCTATCTAACTGAAAACACTGAACAATGAATATACAGTTTAGTGTTTTGAGGAGGAAAGGATACAGTACATTACTCATTTTGTTGCTAACAAAAGACGAACATGGAGACTTCCAAATTAAGTCGAACGCAGCATTAGATTATGACTTATTTGTGCTAATGTTTAAGATAGAGAATTCTCTATGCCACTATGTATAAGAGTGTCTGTTAAATGCTGCAAATGTAAATTATATTTATGTTACAGGAATGTTTCATATCCCTGAGGAACTTCATGTTATATTGTATTACCCTACTAGACTCTCAATGGAGATTTCTCTCTGAGGCCAAAGTTTACAATTATGTGTCTTTCATGTGATCATGATGAAGCTATATGGTTATTTACCAAACAGAGCCACAGTAAGGCTGGTTTATCTACATTATAAGCTCAGGTGCTATGGTTTATTCTGCTCCCATACTAATATTATAGTTTATTTGCTATGGCAGGGTTTCAGTATGCCCAGAGTTTACACAGAGGCAAAAACAGGAACCAGAATGAACAGAAGCCTTGTTCAGCTGAGGTTGTGATCCTTTTAAGAGTCTGGGTAGGAAACGATGGTCGACGTTTTATAATTTGCTGCATGAATCAGAACCTAACTATGTTCACACAAGCCACTAGAGAGGTATTTCCCATAAACGGGCCCTGAAGGGGCTACATTCCAATTAAATCAAGTCCCCACAGCAGTGATGCAACAAGCTGATTCCACTATAACTTAAAGTGCATCCAAATAACTGATCGCAAAGGTGTCCCATAATTTATAACCTCACACAGCTTAGGTCATTGTGCCTGCAATTTGCAGATGGCAGTAGGTATAATTAGGCTTAATTGTAATTAGTTGGGGTCCCAAGGGTGGTGGGTGGGAAGTATGGGTATAGGATGGTTGGGGTTCCCTGAGCCTATGGTCATGTGAAGACATGTTAGGCTATTGTAGACAATGCCACGTCTGCAGCTTTGGAGAAGTGAGTAATTACATCTTCTCTATGGTTTGATCTGCTTTGACGCTATGTGTCTGCTACAGCCAGAATGGAAAATGCCACGTTGCATAGCTGCTACTTTTTTCCAGCCTTTTTCACATCCAGATGTTTCTCTACATACTCTTCAACAGACGCTGAGAGGACAGACATTAGCAATCCAGAGCAGAGTGTCTCTGACTGCAGTCTCTGATGCAAAGAGTGCCAAAAGCTGAATGGAACAGCAGAAAGGATTACTTTAGCCTGATAAATTCTTAGTAACCCACAGTACACATATCCAAATTCAACTAAAATTTCTTTTTACAGGAATGTTTTTAAAAAATAATAATAATATAACATTATTAAGCCTATTTGTAAAGATAGACCAGCTTGAATGATCTATTCTATTGTTATTCTATAGGCAGATCAAAAGGTTATTTTAAGCATTTAGTTGTAGAAGGAAGCCATTTTAAACTTGAAATTATTAAATATGTCTGGAAATAGGCTTAATTGTCCTACATTTTTTATATCATAGTCTCATAATGTGATATACTGCATTAGATAACTTTTACTTTATTCCAAATATCTTCCCTTGCTAAGATGTTTTTTTGTCCTGTAAAAACAATACACAAAACACAACATAAAGTGACAATACATCATCATGATTTTAGGCAAATTGTAAGTTAATTTCAATAAAGATATGGCATTTCAGGAACAATGTCTCAGTCAAACAACAAATTTGGTTGGTTCAAGTCTGAAATAAAACATTTGCAATTTAGTAAACTACTTTCGATCTAAAAAAAAATGCAAACATTTAAAAGCAAACATAAAGCATTAGAGTATAAAATCCACCCTGTACCCATTTAAACATGCACATCAGGCCTGATTTATATGGCCTGAATTGGAGCTTCAGCTGGCTACATAGAGTTAAACAGTGGGACGTCCCACTCCAAGATTTGACTGGGCCTGCCCACTGCAAATGTCTTCTGTGTCAACTTGTGTTGCCGTTAGATAGTTCCAGACCCCTGCTCCAGCTGACTTCTCCATTGGCTTGCCTGCTTGCTGAAGCGAAGGTAAGACCACTCACTCCATCATTTCCCGACTCCAAAGCTTTGAACTTCTTCTTTTTTAACTTGCAAAAGAGAAATACACATCTTTTAATATCATCACTGCTTTGATGCTTTGTTCAATGATTTTATATGCAACTTAAATATATCAGATAAACTATTTTGATATTGTCATAGATTACTTGAGAACAGCTTCAAGGTTCCAGTGTTGTGTTATATGTCCATGGGCTTCTTGTATCTATTTTACTTCCAAATGTTATAATCTCTCAATTTTTAAAGGCACCATTTGTGGACACTTTAATAAAATGTTTGCCAGAAATGAGAACATTTTAATCTATTGTTGACACTCAGCTAAGGAGCTATGTTAAAGTATTATGTGCCACATAGGCAATGGGAGGGGTGACCACGTATTTGGGGGAAAGGGGGAGGGGGAAAGGAGTACAAAGCCTGAGAGAGACAGAAAAAAACAGACATAAAGAAAGAAAGCAGGTCCATTTTCACATAGATCCCTCCCCTCCCAGTTACTCCCATCAAAAGGAATGTGAGTTGCCATGGCCATTCACACCAGCTGTTAAAATTGTGAGATGTCAATTCTCTTGACAAACAACAACACTGTAAGAACAAACTGAATGTCCACAGCTGCCGGATGGCCTGTCTGATAACAAACAACATGGAAGCGGGATAATGAGAGAAAGAAAGAAAGAAAGTGTTTACACAGCAGCCAGTTTAATCCAGGCAATATTAATTTATTATTTAATGGGAAACATCAGGCTTACTTTAGACACATGCACAGATGTTTTTCAAAGTATCATGAGAGAGGAAAAAAAATGTCACCCAATAATACCAATTTTATCTCAGCTTTTCTTTAGGACTATAAAGAAAGAGAAATGAAAATCTGAAACTGAAATTGTGGTATATTTCAAAGCCACTGGGTAAAAGGCTCATTTCATTTGTCACTTCATAATAGTGATCTTTTGAAAGCCATTACCAAGGTGCAAATATGAGAAGACCATATATGAAACGTCTTGCTCTAAAGACCCGCCAAATAAAGCTGTTGTGCAGTGAGGGCAGGGCTTTCCACATGCCATCACCTTTTCACTTGGGTTACACTGACATGTGAATGGGAATGTAAAATTCAACAAGTAACAGTTTGGCTTGATGTCTGCTCTGAGTTAAATGGATTTCTGGATGAAGGCAAAGAGGGCTTCTGGTTTATAATCCCCAAAGGGGGATTGACCTGTAGAGCAAACCAATCCCATGACATGGAGCCAGAATGCAAAATGGATGTGTCTTGTAATCTAGGAGTTTACAACCGACTATATTTCTGACTCACCTCATCACCATTGCCTTTAAGCCTTATTGAGATAAGAGACAGCACATAGCATGAATTCCACTTTTAGAGAAAACCATGGGAGCCCAAATTCCCTCAATGGAAAAATTCCCATTTCCACAGATTCCACAGCTGTTTTTTTTGGCATGAGAGAATTTGACCAGAGTAAATCACTTCGAGTTTTAATGTCCCAGCAGCACTGGGGGAAGGGCGAAAGGGCTCCAGAAGGTCAGCTGACTAGAAACTCAGGTTACATGGATTCCATTGCTCTTCTCTGACACTCTTTTGTCCATGTTTGAGCTCCCTGGGAACCCTATCAACCCATTTAACAGAGGGTGGGACAAAGACTACTTATTTCTCTTGACTTTTCATTGCAGTAAAATGAAGGCTACCTGAAGGATATACTTAAAAAGCAGGGAAAAGATGAGAGAAAAGTATCCATTCATTACCTTCAAGCTACAAATCATCAGAGTCAAACCAAAACAAGTTTGGTGTTTTGAATAGAGCGCCCGCCGTGCTGTCTGTGGTCGTGCTTTGTACCTCTTTCAAAAACATTACTGGCTTTTGTCAGGTTGGATCTTATTTGTATCTGACCAGCTGACTTGCTGGCAAGTGTTCTGTTTTGTATACTCAATGGAGATATCAATGCTCAGCAATGAACATCATCCAGAGGAAGCACGGTAATTACCTGGTAATGGACAGGTGGCTTGCTCAGTGGTTTCCTGTTCCAAATACTGAACTCTTGTGCCACCCTTTGTGCTCACAGAAGCAGGACTAGGCAGAAATTATGGTGATTAACACTTATTGAGAAGGGTAAATATTAGCGTGTATCTTTTGAGGCCATGAATGATACAAAATAGGCTTAAATATTATTTCCTAATTATTTTAAACTCTATAATTTGGAATAAACTTGCTGTTTCACAGTTAAAGAAACGAGCTTCCTTGGGCATATTGCATGGACAGTGGGAAAGAGTGACTCTCTTTATTTGTGGATTTGTACAGTGTGTCAACGCTACTGTTTTTCCAGACCACCTGTTTAAGTCACTCTAGAAAAGCAGAAGGAATGTCCTAATTCTGGCATTTTATGGGGAAAAAGTGTCTTTGAAGAAGCAGAGCACTGTGCCTCTGTTTTCGTCTCACAGCTTGCTTACCTAACTAACCTCTAAATCAAATAGTGAATGCAAAAAAGGCATCCTTTATGCTGCTGCCACCCCTTAATTTCAAGCATGTTTGAGTATGAGCATTACTTTCCAAATAAAACAGCTTGTTTTGCTCTTACGTAAGTAGGTCCAACGAACTAACAGCGTTATGCCTCATCTTTGAATATAAACATGCAAATTTATGTACAAATGTCTCTCGAAGGGAAAGGAATTATCCTTCCAAGCTAAACATTACAGATGATGTGAAATGTCACATCAACTTTTTATAGGACAGTGTATTCCTAGGGAAATTGTGCTATTTTCCCCTTCCTGAGCAACTGGTTGAGAAGAGTCCTTGTATGCCATGCTTGGAGTCATCAGCTTTTTCCACGACTAAATCCATTAGAGATGGCTGGCTGACATCAATTCCTGAGCAGAAGCTCACTTTTACCCTCTCCAATAAAAAACAGATGGGGGAAGAGGCCTCGATTGGGATTGTTTTGAGTTTGGCTGGCCTAAGTGCCATTTGGCACAAGTCTGCTTCCCCGGCAGCTGCTTGGAGAAACGTGAGATCATGCCACATCGACACAAGAGCAAACATCTGCATCTACAGGACTTGTCAAGGCACATTTGGAGTGTTGAATCTCAAAGTGCTCATCAGATTAAATACTAATGATGGGCTACTCCTTGAACATTGCACACTACTGAGTCATGTGAACACTTACTCTGAATTTTTTCAGAAGATACTGAAATGGCAGAAATTTTTTCAGACTCAATGGCTATAACTATTTAAAGATATAACATAACAAAGCACAAAAAGTGTGATTCACATCTTTAATTTCATCCCAGCATACGCATTTCCCTAAACAATGTGAACTCTTTGTTCATGGAACAAGGATTCCTCTGTCTGTGGCAAAGCACCAGAAAAGATCCTCCCCAAGTTAATCAAGAAGCTGGTAAATCCCATGAAGAATGTTACAATTCTGCCAATAATATGTGTGCATAAAGTGAATCCCTCTCCATATTCAGTCAATATAGCAATTTTATTGCATTTCCCAAGCATTTAATCATCAATACCCTTCTACTGTGTAGCCTATTCATATTCAAAATGAGTTTGAAGAATACATGTGTCTTATGTTCCCAATGAGAAGCCTCCACAGAGAGCACAGATACCTCTTAAACACTTGCAATGTCTCACTTTCCATTTGAAAGGGAATGTCTGCCATGTCATAGTCCCACGAGAAAGCTTCTCAACTGTGAAGCTTTCATCTATGCTGACTTTTAGAACATGTAACCATGATCATTTGATGCATTAGCACAGCAGATGTATAGCCTTTTTTGAACATAAACAAAGTCTCCCTTTATTTATTCACTTATTTTTATTCCCATTGTCTCCCATTTTGGTCATTTGCCAGTTCCTGCTCACTACCTGCCTCGCCACTATCATACAATGCCTACCAACCAGGGAGTAGGGCTAGCACATTCCTCCTCTTTCTCCACCACCACCACTGCTTTTGCAACTGCTGCTCATTTTCACAGAGCAGCTGAACATGCTCAGAGGAAAGTGCTAACAGCCCTCTTCCACATACTTAACCTCACAGACACCCACGATTATGGTCTCTTGTAATCGCAGACATGGATCGCTGTGAAATCCAGATGTAGATTTAGATCCTACTGAGAAAATCAAACCTCATTTTTCATTTCCATCTTGTGTGGGTGTGCTTGTGTGTGTATTCATGAAGAGAGCACATCTCTTTTAGGGATCGCCATGAAAATGAAGCAGACAGAACACAGGCACTCAGTGTTAAACATCTCCTTGGTATGGACTCCCAGATGTGAGAGTTAAGCAAGCTACCTCATTTGTGTATAATTGCCACTCAGAGAGAATAAATGGCCGATCTGGTTGGAGACCGGGAATAATATGCTTGATGTGTTCCGTCTTGACTGTGAACGTGATGAGGTTGAAATGCACAAACATCATGTAAAATACATGGAACAGGTTCCTGTAACCAGATCTTTGATATGTATGTATGCACTAGATCACTGTGATATACTTGGGTTTTTTGGTTTGTTTTACTGCAGCCTGAATCTCAACATGAGGGTGTGGATCGTCTTCCTTTTGTGTCTTGCTGGAAAGGCCCTGGCTGCCCCAGTAAGTTCACTATCTTTATTCTGTGTGTGTGTGTGTGTGTGTGTGTGTGTGTGTGTGTGTGTGTGTGTGTGTGTGTGTGTGTGTGTGTGTGTGTGTGTGTGAGAGCATGTTCCTTTTATATATCTGTGGGAACAAGTGTCCCTACAAGGATAGGAATATTTGACAGTTTTGACCTTGTGGGGACATTTGGCTGGTTCTCATGAGGAGAACAGCTTTTTACAAAAGCTTAAATGGTAAAACAAACAAACAAACAAATACATCCTTAAAGAAATAAACCAAAATGTCTTCATTTGTTTACTGAGGTTAAAGTTAGGGTTAGAGTTAGGTGTAGCATAGCAAAAAAATAGCTGCATAACTGTGTCATTGGAAGGTCCTTACAAGAATAGTAAGAAAAACGTGTGTGTTATGCATTTGGAGGTCATAGTATTCTCACTAATAAAAAGTGAAGGTGATGATTCACTAGTTTTATGAGGAGTTGTATTTGCTTAAGTTAATTAAATTAAGCCCAAGTTTCTGAGGTCAGCATTAAGGACTTAAACAAGAGTGAGCATCTAATCACACAAATTTATTTATTTATTTTTTTTTTTTTTTACTGTGTATGTTTATTTTGCAGGCCGAAGAGGAGCCAGTCATTGACGAGGTAAGTGCCATTTAATCTGGATATAAAACAGAGCAATCAGGTTGAGATCTTGCAGCTCAGATTCTCTCCAATAGTTTGTTGGGTTTTAGAGAATGAGCACATCCTCTATATGGGATAAGTCATTTTGTGTATAAGGATATCATCCAATCCTGATCCCCCCCAAAACCTCCTTATCTTTCCAGTTCACACCTATTATTTTCTTTGTTTTTATTCATATAAGACTCAGTGTGCAGATTATAATAGTGACTGAATATTTCTGACAAATATCAAGTCACCATCAGTTATACACACTGTTCCAACACTGCTCTTTATCTCATAACCCAGCAGGTAGAAGTAGGATCCAACCCAGTTCAAGTGGAGACCGGAGAGTTTGATGAAGCCATTGAGGTTGTGGAGGATGTTGCTGCAGAGAGTAAGTAAGCTGAAAAATCCTAAAGAACCTCAGGAGCTGGAGTTATGAGTACAGATGCATGTAAGAACACAGGCTCTCCAGTGAATCTTACTTTGTTACGATATTCTGAATTCTTTACTTTATAAAAATCTGTGTTTATTTCTCTGTGCCATTTGTGTGATGATAACATGAGGAAATTATATAGCAGCAAGTTCATGAAATCTCTGGTAATGATAGGCTGCACTTAAGCCTAAACTAGACTAGCTATAATTACAGAGTGCATTGGACTGTGACTCTGGAAAATCAGCCACATGGCATGTTTCACAGTTGTGTCACAGAAATGTCTTAACCAGAAAAAAGGTATTTTAGAACATTTGCTCAAGAGGGAAATCATCACAATTAAAATATATATATATATATATATATATATATATATATATATATATATATATATATATATATATATATATATATATATATATATATATATATATATTTTTGCACTTCTTCTCCCAGACCCCTGCCTCAACTATCACTGCAAGAAGGGCAAGGTGTGTGAGCTTGATGACAACAACGAGCCCCTGTGTGTGTGCCAGGATCCCCTGACTTGCCCTGCCCCAGTAGGAGAATTTGAGCATGTGAGTTTTTACGGAAGTGATCCTGAGACACATAAACAGGGTTTGGAAAGGTTGCCTAATACTACAGAGACAACATTATTCTGAGAGACAAAATCCATTCAACAAATTACAAAGGAAAGAGTCAGACCTCTTCCAGACATGCACAAATCTTTGTTGAGTATCAATCCTGTCATGCTCTCTTATTAACTCCTTGTATCTAAAAGGTCTGTGGCACCGACAACAAGACCTATGACTCCTCCTGCCACTTCTTTGCCACCAAATGTGCTCTGGAGGGCACCAAGAAGGGCCACAAGCTGCACCTGGACTACATTGGACCCTGCAAATGTAAGTGCATGTCATTGTAGATTTCAGAAAAATGCCATCATGCCAAAATGTGGGACATTTTCTCCAGAGAATGTTTACCATTTAAGCCAGTCACAGCGTCATCCATAAAAATTGTGCAAAGCTGAGTGTTTCACTGTGATTGATGAGCTCCAGGCTCTAGGCTTCCCTCATAGGGAAAATACAGGTCCTGACAAGTCTGCATTACTCCATCCCACAAAGCAAGGGGAATCCGCTCATAAACATGTGCACCAGAGAGTGTGTGTGCAGAATCACCTGACTGTCTGGCCTGAAGGGTCCAGATGGAGCTACTCCTCTGGCAAAGCCATGCAACAAAGTAGAGCTGCATAGTCACAGATAAACTGAGGAAAATTTGTTTTGACATGACTTAATAGCATTAATGTGACCCAGGGCCCTAAGGTTGTAAATGATACTTTAATGATATATTTAGCACCAGGAGCGTGGCTGCATAAATGTTTCATAAAGAATTGCTTGGTATACAGTCTGTCAAGATATTTACTATACAGTACGTGCGGTGAAGCATGTTAGTTACCTTGTTTGTCTTCATCTAATCCAGACATCGCTCCATGCCTGGAGAATGAACTGGGTGAGTTCCCCCTGCGTATGAGGGACTGGCTGAAGAACGTGATGGTCACTTTGTTCGAGCGTGATGAGGATAACAATCTGCTGAACGAGAAACAAAAGCTGAGGGTTTGTCCAAGTTCTCTCTGCCAAATTAGCCCTTCAGAACCTCATTAGTACCCATACTATCCCTAATACCTTATTGTAATTAATTAGCCAGCATTCACCAAAAAAAAAACAGGCTACAGTCAATGCAGTCAATAGACAACATGATTTTATGTTGTTTATTGACAGCAAATATGAATTCCAGTGAGGATGCTATAAATTTCCTCAACATGCACTAATATAAAACATGCCAGCTAACAGGGAACGTTTTTCAATATTCTGTAAGGTATTAAGCAGACTTAAAGGTGAGACCACAATGATTTTTCAGAGCGATTTTTTTTGCACTGTTTGCAAAGCACATGTTGCAATAAATTCCCATTTCACAACCCAACTAACATTTTTAGGTTAGCAGAATGTTTTCTGAACGTTCTGGTTCTAGGTTTTAAGACTGTTCAGAGTGTCAAGTTTCAGCGAACATTTGTCATAATATAAAACGTACACATAACGATTTTGTAAAAATTGAGTCCTACAATTTTGCTGTAGCATTTTTATTTGTATCAGTCTTAACGTTTCAATTATGTTAATTTTTTGTCTAACCATAAGTAAATATGTCATCAGAACACTGACAGAAAAATGACAGATTACACCTAAAATTGTTAGCTGGAATTAGGCATTAGTCATTAGGATTATTTCGAAAAATAAAATGCATAGTAATAAAGGATGCAAAGTACTCTTTATGCAAACGTTGCATTATAACTGTTGACCACAGTTGAAATGCTCTAGGTTTTAAGAAATGTGTGTTTTGTCTTCAGGTAAAGAAGATCTTTGAGAACGAGAAGCGTCTGCAGGCTGGTGACCACTCTCTGGATCTGCTGGTCCTGGACTTTGAGAAGAACTACAACATGTATGTCTTCCCTGTGCACTGGCAGTTCGGCCAGCTTGACCAGCACCCCTCCGATGGGTATGTTCTCACAGGTTTTAGTATCTGTTTTGCCAACAATATAAGTGTTTGCTTATTTTACAGGTACAATACTCTCAACCCAACACCAACCCCCCAAAAAAAAAGACAATCTTCATTACAAATGTGTGAGTGATGTGTTTCAGCTTTCTGTCCCACACTGAGCTGGCCCCTCTGCGTGCCCCTCTCATTCCCATGGAGCACTGCACCACCAGCTTCTTCGAAGCATGTGATGCTGATCAGGACAAGTACATCGCTCTAGAGGAGTGGGCCAACTGCTTCGGCATTAAAGAGCGTGAGTTTAAAATATTTTTGCAGGTTTCTTCCTTGTGGTTTAAAAAACGATTTATTGACTTTAATCAATTTTTCTGTTTCTGTTTGCAGAGGATGTCGACAAGGACCTTATCGTCTAAAAACTGGCCACCATTGATACTTTCTAGTTAGCCTGCTATTGGGACGAGGTGCTAACAATTCACATTAATGGTGCTATTTGCAATTTCCAGTAACCTATGTATACCACTAAGATAAAAAAAAAAAACTATTTTAAGAGGAAAAATGCACAGTCCACATTAACAATCACAGTAAGTGATAATAGCTTCCCATTAAAAAAAATTCTTGTTGGCATTATTTTTTCCAAAATGTGCAAATGGTAAAGCTAACTGAATGAATAGGGTGGACATTTAAAATGTCTGAACATCAGAGTGGCAAGATAAACGATGGACTTTGAACGTCGGAAGCCTTATGCACAAAGAGTTAAATATGTTTTAAAAGAATCAGGGCTTGATTTTAATGTCAGTTTTAAAGATATTGAGGAGAACTTGTAAAAATAAAAAAAATAAAGTTTCCAAATAAATGTCCTTTCTGCTTGCTTTATAAATCTTTTAGTTTTGTTTATTGCACTCTTTGGTTGGGGATACACTGTCTTTGGTTCTTTGTTAGATATGACAAGCTTCTTTATATTTGAGCTCTGAGTAGAAAAACAGTTGATGTGTATTTTCCTGTTGAATCTTGTCAGGGCGAAATGTTGAACGTTTTAAAAATTTGGACAAGAAAAGAAAATATTAATTGGACTCAAAGAGGAAAGTATCTCGCAGGATGAGAAATTTCTCCCTCGAACATGTTCACGTGCATTTGCGGTATTTGCCACAGTGTGAGCTCTTTGAATTTCTTTACACGAATAAAGCTATTGAAGTGTCCAAACCCAAACATTGCATGCATTCCCTCAATGTTTCATCTTTCTGCTCTGGATATCTGCACTGTCTCCCTTCTGCTTCAGCGATGAGATTTCCCATATCTTTGTTTGTATCCAACACAGCTTGCAAAACATTATGAACAAGCTGAGTGTTGTATAATCCTTTTTTTCTTGCTTATTTTTTGGGACTTGGATCAGTAAGTGTATAATTATATGTTAATAGTTCTTATGAACCCTTTCATGCATAAATTATTTAAAAACATATCCAGATGCTTTCCATTTTTAACTTATAACTGAATTTGTATTTATTCACTTTTCTTGACTGTCCGTGTTTTGGAATACCATGTATAAAAAGGATTCAACCTTTTACATGAAATTTGTTCATAAACAAAATCTGTTCACATTCAGGTCTAAAATCTATATTGTTGATTACCAAAATTATAGAATATATTGTTTTGTAAATGCAATATAGTAATATTATGGTCAAGTACAAAATCTACATAGTTTAGGACTGTTACATGATGAAGCTGCTTTCTGAAGTTCAAACAGCAACAACAATAGAACTCCATTAAAAAACACATAATTAAAAAAATAAAAAGCTAAGATGTTCCGTGGAGACTGGAACATTTTTTTTTATTTTTGCTTAACTTGAATTTTTGTATAGAATGTCTTTAAAGATAAACTAGCTCTGAGAACAGCAAACAATCGAGACAGCAGCAGAAATCAGGATCATAATATTTACATAAATGTAAAGTTATGTTAAGGTCTCAAGTGATTTGGAGGTGATTTACATCTTATATTTTAATTAAAAAAGCTAGCTGACTGACCATAAGTGTGGACATTATGCTTGAAAGGGTTAAAGTACAGTATTCAAGGGGACAGCATAACTGTGAGAGCTACATAAAACTAGGCTACTGTATATATACAAGGGCAATCCAAAACAATATCATTTAGAACTTTACAACGATTAGCACATGTACAATTTCCCTTTTGAGCAAGGGTGGAGTAAACATCTGTTTTATGCTTCTCTTGGGCAAAGAGGGTATTTCTGTATCCTATACTTAAGAGAATATTTTTAAAAAGAAACTTCCTGCTTGTCCCACAATTCAAACACTGATGTTTAAGGATATACATATAAAAACAGCCATAACTGCTGTTTAGAGGTATTTGTTGGGGTCAGTGTTGTAATAACCAGTCAAAATCAAAATTCTACCTTTCCTACCTAAAGCTAAAAACCAAATGTAGGACCTTGTCTTATTCTGTAAACACGTCTGTTAGACCATATCCTGGGAAATGTGAGCCATGGCTCTGTGTTGAATTACATTGTAGCAATGCAGGTAAGGGAATGGCCCTGCTCCAGAGAGAACCAATTTCACCCAGTCTCCAGCTTTACCCTTACAGCCAGACACGCCGGTCAGGAATCTCAAACAATGGCAGAGTTCCAAACACAATTGGAGACGAAGAGGCCTGGCCCCTTACACAACAGGGAGGAGAGAGCCTCAGCTTTCCAGTCCTCCTCCTACATGGCAGTAAATGAGCAAAACGCAATTCAGAATCGCTTAAGTCCATGGAAAAAAGTCAGAAAACTGAATTTGCATTTAAATCTATACAAGAGGAATGTACTATCAAAGAACATTGCTAAAAAGCAATTTTATTTAGTTAGTGTAGACGTGGGCCTAAAAGATTGTTAGTGCAAATACAAATTGAATCGTGGCCTGTTAAATATGAAAACGTTTGCTTCTGTTCTTTTCAGATGCATAATTAGTCAAAAATTAATCATTACCTGTTGACGAAATGGCTGCCCTTATATAAGTAGATTATGTTGAGACTTTTACCCTGCTGACTGGGAAGTGTCGCCCCCAAGTGGAAGAACAGCTTCCATAACGATTTTGTGTTTATTTGAATAGCACACTCATACATTTCTTCACGAACTAGTGTACTACTCTGTGCACGTGTTACACCGGACACATATAAACAAACACACAAAACACAAAAAATGGTACACAAAACAAATTAGACAAGTGAGCTATTTAAACATGCAAATACTATTGTGTAATGCAGCTAATACTTTGAATGTTGACATGATTCATTTATCTTCAGTGTCCACTTACTGGTCAGGGTCACTGTGGCTCCAGAGCCTAATCCCTGGGAACAGGGTGAGGAGGGACTATACCATGTATGGAATGCCAATCCATCACAGTGCACCATCCACACACATACTCATACACTCATTCAAACAGTTCCTAGGGATAATTTAGAGTAGTAAATTCACCCACTGGTATGTTTTTCCGTCAGTATGAAGAAAACGGGGAACTCACATAGACACAGAAATTCTGCAAATACATTAACTCAAGCTCAGGATAGAACCAGGGACTTGTGTTTTTGGAATTGTACACAATTTTTGGAATTGTGAGGCAGAAACACTATAAGAGTGATACAGTGATAATTCACACTAAAAAAGTGAATATTTTAATGAACTCTATATGAATACAGTAATTCTTTGCAGAGATACACTATACTTCAATATATTTACAAAATACAACGCAGATTGTGGGTGCACGGTAGCTTAGTGGTTAGCACGTTCACCTCACACGTCCAGGGTTCGATTCCCGCCGAGCCATTGTTTCCTCCCCCAGTCCAAAGACATGCATGGTAGGCTGATTGGTGGACCAAACCGCTGTATGGTCTTTGCCATCGTGCTGCAGCTCAGTGTCAGAGTCTTGGCAATCTTCTTATAGCCTAGGCCATCTTTATGTAGAGCAACAATTCTTTTCTTCAGATCCTCAGAGAGTTCTTTGCCATGAAGTGCCATGTTGAACTTCCAGTGACCAGTATAAGGTTGTGTGAGAGCGATGACACAAAATTTAACAGACCTGCTCCCCATTCACCCCTGAGACCTTGTAACACTAACAAGTCACATGACACCCAAGAAGGAAAATGGCTAATTGGGCCCAATTAGGACATTTTCACTTGGGATGAACTCACTATTGTTGCCAACGGTTTAGACATTAATGTGTGTGTGTTGAGTTATTTTGAGGGGACAGAAATTTACACTGTTATACAAGCTGTACGTTCACTACTTTACATTGTAGCAAAGTGTCATTTCTTCCATGTTGTCACATTAAAAGATATAATCAAATACTTACATTGGAGGGTGTACTCACTTTTGTGAGATACTGTATATATTTTACTCTGTGTATAATATATATATATATATATATATATATATATACATATATATATATATATATATACATATATATATATATATACATATACATATATATATATATACATATACATATATATATATACATAATATATATATATATATATATATATATATATATATATATATATATATATATATACACACACACACACACACACACACACAGTGGGAGAAATAAGTGTTGAACATGTCAACATTCTTTTCAGTAAATATATTTTCAATGAGGCTATTCACATGAAATTTTCACCAAACTTTGGTATAAACTCAAGAAATACCACACATATAAAGAAATCCAAACATTAAAGTTGTTACGGAACGGGACTGGAGGCGGATGCAGGTGCAGATCAAACTCTTTATTGTACACGTAACTCAATAAACAAAGAAAACGCAGTCTTCACAGGAAAACGAGAAAGTGGAATCGTGGCATGAAACAAGAGCAGGACATGAAACAAGACCGCTTAGCATGCTACCGCATTCGCTACCGTGTTCAAACATAAACACTAAATACACAAGACTTTGGGTTACCAACCATGCAAACTATGTGAACTATACAAACTATAATACTGAGCGTAGTGCTCAGTAACCGAGGGGTTTAAATAGTGAACATAATTAAACCAAAATCCTGGACACTTGGGGGAAATTAAAGACACTTAAACTAAACCAAATGCTCAAGTAGGAAGCAAGCGAACCAAAACAAAGTCACGTGACCGCTCAGAAGCCATGCCTCAGTGCCACCTGCTGGCCGTGGCGTAATAAAAATTCATAAATAAAGTTATGTATAATAAAGCAGAATGACACAGGAAAAAAGTATTGAACATGCTAACTGAAATTTATTTAATACTTAGTGGAGGAGCCTTTGTTTGTAATGACAGCTTCAAGATGCTTCCTGTATGAATCAATTATTATGCCTCAGTATTCAGGTGTGATTTTGGCCCATTCTTCTAAACATATTGTCTTTAAATCTTGTTAAATTGAATTCAAGTCAGGTGATTCACTGGGCAATTCTAACGCCTTGATTTTTTTTTCTTTGAAACCAAGTGAGAGTTTCCTTTGCTGTATGTTTTGGATCATTGTCCTGCTGGAAACTCCACCCACCTCTCATCTTCATCATACTGGTGGATGGCAGCAGATTCTTCACAAGAATCTCCCGGTAAAAGCTCCATTCAGCGTTCCTTCAATTATATGAAGTACCGTGTCATTAAAAACAGCCACACACCATGATGCTTCCACCTCCACACTTCACAATTGATATAGTGTTTTAAGGGTGATGTGCAGTGGAATTTCTTCTCCAAACATGGTGTGTTGTATGACAGCCAAAAAGTTCAAGTTTGTTCAAGTTTGAGTGTGAGCAGTGGAGTACATTGCCTGTTGTTTCTCTGTGACGATGACACCTGCTGCCTCCAAGTGTTTCTGGAGCTCTTTCACTGGTCAGAAATCTTGCAAGGAGCTCCTGTGCATGGCCATTTGATGACGGAGTGATCCACTTGTGAACAATATGTTTTGCAACAATAAGTGTGTGCACATCTTGGGAGAGCTCTTTGCTTTTACCCATAATGAGATGTTTCTTGTGTGACACATTGGTAACAAAAAGCCTTTTTATAGACCATCAGTTTACTAACCCAGCTGATATTAATTTGCTCAGATAGGAGGTATAATTACGTACCTTGCCTTACCTTGGAGAACTGATTTTTCTTAGAGTGTTCAATACATTTTTCCTGTGTCATTCCACTGTATTACACAGAACTTTATTTATGGATTTTAATGCAGTGAATTCTTTATATTTCCAGATTTCTTGAGTTAATACTGATGTCTGGTGAACATTTCATGTGAATAGCCTTATTGGACATATATATTACTGAAATAATGTTGGCGTGTTCAATGGTTATTTCCCCCACTGTATATATGTATGTATGTATATTTCCCTATATAGTTACTAATTCCCCAAATCTATGAAACTGCATTCATAATGGGGTTCAGCTGGACTATGCACAACCAGGCCTGATTACTGCAAACCCTGTTCAATCAAATCAGCGCTTAAACATAACTTTTTCAACAGCATGAAGTTGGTTAAAAGGTCTTACCCAGTAACACACTATGCCAAAATTGAAAGAAATTCAAGAAATTATGAGGAAGAAGGTGATTTCAATACGTCAGTCTGGGAAGTATTACAAAGCTATTTCAAAGGCTCTGGGATGCCAAAGGACCACAGTGAGAACCGTTATCTCCATATGGAAAACCTCTGCACAGTAGTGAACCTTCCCAGAAGTGGCCAACTTTACAAAATTCCTCCAAGAGCACAGCAACTACTCAGACAGATAGACAGATAGACAGACAGACAGATAGACAGATAGATAGATAGATAGATAGATAGATAGATAGATAGATAGATAGATAGATAGATAGATAGATAGATAGATAGATAGATAGATAGATAGATAGATAGATAGATACTTTATTGATCCCCAATTGGAAATTCATTGGGAAATTCATTGAAATTCAAGAAATTCATCCAGTAAGTCACAAACGAGCCACAGACAAATGACCTACAAGCCTCTCAAAAATGGCATCCATGGAAGAGTGGCAAGGTGAAATCCACTGCCTAACAAGAAGAACATTAAGGCTCATCTGAATTTTGCCAAAACACACCTTGATGATCCTCAAGCCTTTTTGGAGAATGTTATGTGGATTGATGAGTCGAAGGTGGAACTGTTTGGAAGACAGGGGTCCTGATACATCTGGCGTAAACTAAACACCAACTTCCACAAAATGATCATCATACCTACGCTCAAGCATGGCGGTGGAAGTGTAATGGTGTGGGATTCTTTGGTTTAGATTTGTGCTGCTTCAAGGCCTGAGCAACTTGCAATAATTCACGGAAACATTAATTCTTCTTTCTACCAGAATATTCTAAAGGAGAATGTCCAGTCTTCAATTCTAATACAGTGGTGCTTGGTACATGTTTATCGTTGGTTTCTGAAAACATGTTTGTGTCATTTTATACAATGATTATACAACCGGATACGCTATCTACGTCCTTCTCACACTGTCTTTGAACACCACCTGCAGAGCGCCGTTCTAACAACCTTGCTTGTGGATTATACCACGCCCTGGATTCAATGTAATAGGTTGTTGGAAATAAGAAAGTTGGAGATGATTGGTTGATTCTTGTAACGTTTCGACAGCTAGAGCAATGATTGGTCGGAGCAGCCTTGTTCTGGCCATCTATTGGTTCTCAGTAATTGCGGCCCGCTCCAGCGCGTGCACGCAGTTAGTGCCAGCTTGAAACCGGTTAAGCACGCGCTGCCATTCTTACTCCACCCGGCGGCGAGGCGAAGTCATTCAGCTCGGTCCGGATTTCTTAAAAAATAATTACAACACCTTACTACTGGTGAGTAGTGTGAATGAGTAGAGGACATGAAAGAGAATTACGTGCGGGTTTTTTTTTTAAACTAACACAGCGTGCTAGTTAGTTAGCCGTGTTGGCTAACGTTTCGTCTTAGCTTAGCGACATCGGTGTGAGTGAGTGTGTGTTAGCTAGCTGTATAACGTTACCACGCTAATTAGCGGCATTGCTAACACCGGCCGTGTGAAGTACATATTCAGTTTTGACTCAGAATCAGATTTGTTTTTTATATCTGATATTTCTGCGTGTATCAGTTAGTCTGATAGAATTTGACAACATTAGAAATGCAGTTTGTTAGACTGTAAGAAGCGCTCGCGCGCTAAGCGAAACCATTGTACTGAACGCAGCGCCGCATTCGCTCAACCCAATACTGTGAAATTCGCTCTAGCATATCAGCGTGAAGGTAAGCGCCAGGCCGGGTTCATTTTTTCCTTTCAATACGAATCGGGACTATTTTATTTTATTATATCACTCGCGTGTAGTTGGACATGAAGCGTGACGTACTTCGCGATTGCGGTGTCAGATATCCGACGCAGCGCCTCGCTAATTAGCCATCGAGTCTGATCTGAAATAATGGAGAACACGTGCTTTAAAAAAAAAATCAGATTTATTCGACGCTGTCTATCAATCGGATTATTTTTTTTGTTCCCTTAATAAGTTCGATCAATAGATCGATCATGATTCTCCACCTGACGTTATAACAAAGCCAAGCTAGTCGCGAGGCATCTTTCCCCATGGCCGACTCTCTCAGGCCGGGCCTGTACTGTGAGCCCAAGCGGTAACGCGTAATCTAACCGCGCTGCTGTTTTACAACGCATGTGCCTTGTGTTGCCTTGGAAACGAACGTTTACTGCAGGTCGGAAACACGAGTTTGATGGTGACATCGAGTTGATCTTAGATAAGGGCACGCCATGCGCCCCCATCTTGGCTTATAACGGATTTACTAGTATTGGTAACGGGACAGGTGGCCTTGGTGGTTTTTTTTTTGTTTGTTTTTTTTTTTCTTTGCCAGCAGGTGTGATTTTTTAAGCCTTTCTGTTTCAGTTTAAACTCGCTGACCAAAGAAATGGTGATGGAGAAGCCAAGTGCCCAGCTTGTCGGGCGAGAGTTTGTCCGACAGTATTACACCCTACTGAACCAGGCTCCTGACTACCTGCACAGGTAAATGGTCCAAATATAACCCAATAAGACAGTGAAATGTTTATATATTTTTTCCCAACAGGGGTGGATGATCTCACATGATCTCACGATCCTTGACATCTTTATGATGCACAGTATGTATCATGGTATCGGGGCAAAAAATATAAGGGTCTGATATCTTGTGGCAGAAAAGAAGGAAATAATCGTGTTTATGTCAAATTGTATTATGGGTGGAAGTTGTAACAAAAATATCACATCATGATACTTGTCAATTTCTACAGTACCTTCTGCCCACTATATGGGTTTAACACCAGTCTTCTGCTGAAACATTGACAAGGAGGAAAACTAAGATTTTTGCAAACAATAAACAAATTACAAATCTAATAATTTCATAACTTTGTGTAACGTTTTTTTTTTTTTTTTTGAGCTTCAGAATGGCAAACATTTACATTGAATCAGCTGCTTTTAGAGTTTGCCGTTATTGTATGATACTATCCATCACAATACCCGTTATATCTCAGGGGGAAAATGCATTATATTATCCTACTGCTCTTCCCCAGATTCTTGGTGAAATGAGATCACAACTGTGTTATATTAAACTATTGTAGTGCAGTAGTGTACCTTCTGGCTCTTTTGTGTTCTCATCTGCATGTTGAATTGCTGACTTGTACTGCTGTAGGTTATATCCTGAGCTAAGAAATTGCTATTTAGTATCGTCAAGTTTATCATATGGGCGTGCTAAGAGTGTGCAGTGTTTTCTATAAAGTTAGGAAACCAGAAATAACAGCTGGTTAAGTGATTAGTAGTTATTATATATTAATCATAAATAACAATTTCTGATCTGCTGAAAAGTATTCCTAGGCCACTTGTGGAAGAAAATCAGTCTTAACACGCGGCATGTATAATGTTACTGACAATTTTTGACAAGACTGCACATGTAGTCATGACTCCCTCCCCTCATTCCTTCATTACACATTTAATAATTTATTTTGAAATCAGGAGAGTTAATATTCGGTGTAAAGTATTAAACATTTTATTTGGGACAAATATTCACTTCACTACAAGCAGGTGTTTGGGTCACTTTTAAAATGTAAAAACCTTTTGTCCCTCTTTTCCTCCTGTAGATTCATTGTACTTGAGGTTTGAGGACATGTGCTACAACATTTATCGAGTTGCACTGAGAAACAAAAGAAGATCGTTATGTTAATTTTGTACAGACCTAGTAGGCTTATGGTATTGTTCTTTGACACTATTCATTCTACACAGACGCTGGACCTCAGGATGGCTGATATGACTGTGTCGAGGCAAAGTCTGTAGGATACAGTTTTTGGGTTCTTGTATGGGTCTGCAAAAAGCATTACTTAAGAAAAATGAATTAACTTAAAGAAACATTTGTCATTGTGGGTGTTGTGCAGATGAACTGATACAGATTCAAGTCCCTTTGGTTGTAAATGTCTTCTTATACATTCTATTATTCTCATTAATATGACCTGATGGAGATCTCATATGTGTTGTGCATTTTTGATGGTTAAAAATGACTTAAAGATTAAGTGCTCTCACTAAATAAGAACAAGCCTGGAAAGTGTTTAAAAAAATAAATAAATAAAATTGATTGTATGGCTTTTCATGAGGAAAGGCCAAGAACTCTGCAAAAACATCCAAAATGTATGTTGATATCCTATTGACCAATTGTTACTGAAATAATGTAATTTTTCAGAAAAATAATGATGAAATGGAACAATTTGTATGTGCCGTAATTCTCGGACTGTTGAGCGCTACTGAATATAAGCCGCACCTTCTCTATAAGCCGCAGGTGTCCATGTTGTAACTGTCACGATTCGTGACGTAAACAAAGCAGGACTGATGCAAGTGCAGTTAGGACGAGACCTTTTATTGAAACGGAGGAGAGCAGACTCCAGAGAAACAGCACAACACATGACCAATTCAATGAACTAAGCTAACTAAACCAACTAACCTAAACATTAACTATGACATGAAACGTGACAATGACTATGGACATGGCATGGAACAAAGACTCTATCTATACTCTATAAACCACTTCTACATCTATATTCTAAACTAAGTCTATACAATTCTAAGCTATGCTACAAGCTGCTAGGCTATAAGCTATGCTACAAGCTGCTAGGCTATAAGCTATGCTACAAGCTGCTAGGCTATAAGCTATGCTACAAGCTGCTAGGCTATAAGCTATGCTACAAGCTGCTAGGCTATAAGCTATGCTACAAGCTGCTAGGCTATAAGCTATGCTACAAGCTGCTAGGCTACAAGCTGCTAGGCTATAAGCTACTAGGCTACAAGCTGCTAGGCTATAAGCTACTAGGCTACAAGCTGCTAGGCTATAAGCTACTAGGCTACGGGCTAAGCTATAAGCTAACTAGACATGGACTATGGCTAGGAAACATGAACAAGAACTAAGACACATGGCATGAACAAAGACTTTAACTATATTTCCTATCTAATTGTAACTCTATATCTAATTACCCGCGTTGTGTCATGGCTCCCAGTGTGTGTATATATACACACCAGCCAAACTGCTAACAGCTGCGGGCAATACCAAAACACACGTGACTCATGACAAGACGGGGCGGAGACATGACATTACCACGACATCTTCGTGTGTTTTCCCTGATGAGGGGGTGTGCATGAAGTGCCAAACTGACTGATTTGAAGAATGTAGTGTGAGCGCGTTAGATTTAATTCGAACGGCTTCATTGGTCCACTTCATTGGTGACCTGTTGGGTAATTTCATTTGTCCGATGTGATGAGGCTAAATGTTTTGGCGGCATGACACTCATTAGCCCATAAAAATACATAAATTAGCCGCATCATTGTTTAAGCCGCCGTGTTCAAAGCGTGTGGAAAAAAGTAGCGGCTTATAGTCCGGAAATTATGGTAATTTATTGCTGTAGCAAAGTAATATTTCAATATAACTCTGTTTCACAAGCCGTAATCAAAAAAAAATTTCCCTCCAGGTTTTATGGCAAGAATTCTTCCTACGTGCATGGTGGTTTGGACAACGGCAAACCTGCAGAGGCAGTCTATGGCCAGTCGGTATGTACGCTGCCTGATTCATTCATTTATTATTATTTTTTCTTAAAGTGTGACGGTTTCTAAAAAAAATTTATCATTCTGGATAGGAAATTCATAAAAAGGTGATGGCTCTGAGCTTCCGTGACTGCCACACTAAAATTAGGCATGTTGATGCTCATGCCACTCTCAACGAGGGGGTTGTGGTGCAGGTGATGGGAGAGCTGTCCAACAACATGCAGCCCATGAGGAAGTTCATGCAGACCTTTGTGTTAGCGCCAGAGGTACAGCGTCAAACATTTTAAAGCTTTCATAATTTTATAACCTCATGCATCACTGGAGTTCTTATAAATGTAATTTGCCATAAGTTTCATCATTAAAAAAAAAAAAATGTAAATTCAATATATAAACTGTTAGTACATTTGTTCAGACAACCAGTAGAGTTGAAGATGCATATTTTGGTGACTAGCTTTTATCTATATTTTATGATCTTTCTTTCATGGCAGCTACACTTTTTCTTGTTGTTTGCTCCAAAAATAGGGCACTGTTGCAAACAAGTTCTACGTACACAATGACATCTTCCGCTATCAGGATGAGGTCTTTGGGGACTCAGACTCTGAACCTCCTGAGGGTGAGCCCCTTACATGTAATTTTAAGGTGCTTTCATGCAGGCAGCCTCTGTGCATTGCAGATGGCATCATTCATCTCTTACCTTTCCAGAGTCTGAGGAGGAAGTGGAGGAGCTGGAGGAGAGGGTGAACTCGCCTGAGGTGCAGCAGGAAGAGGCGGCTGCGTTCTATGAACAGAGTCCTTGGTAATGTCCCAGTTTCTATTTTTGTCCACTTGCTGGAAAAGAAGTCCTGTGCCAGTAACACAGTAGTTAAGTTTGATGGTCAGAATTGTAGATAGATGGCTATACTTTAATTAATCCAGTAGGGAGTGTGTGGCTGTTGCAATAATCATATTGTGTGTATACATAATGCATTGTCACATAGTTGCACACTACATATTTACCCACGCAGTGCAGTGGGGTGTGGTTTATTTTTGTTAATATGAAAACATTCAGTGGGACATGGAATTTTTAATTTTTTTTATAGGTACTGTGTGTGGATAAGGTTAAGTTTTAGTTTATGGTTTAGTTTAGCTTGTTATTAAAGTCATGATTAATCAGTTGCTTTGCTAGGTTTGTCCTATTTCTCATTAAGTTTAATGGCCATGTTTGTTTCAGTATTAGAAATACAGTTAACACATGGCTTGAGCCTGTGGTTTAAAGGGCAAGTCCATAAATTAAATTCTTAATTGTACAAATAACCCGGAGCATATTGAAAACATGATGCAATAGAAGGGTTTAAGTGGCTGAGAAAACCCATTTGGAGAGCTGTTTTCTGGTCCGGAATGCTTGTGTATGATGTGCCTTCTGTCAGTCATTGTATAAACACTTGATTCTACAGGCCACCGTAGATCCTTGGGGCAGGGATTTGTGAACATGGGTGGGAACGGTCGGTGTGTTGAAGTAAAAATAAAAATTAATTCTGATGTTGAATCCACCTACATAACTGTTAGAGACCTGATCTTACCTAATGCACTGAAGTCAATTGATGCCAATATCTAATGTTAGCCAACTTGGGCAAAGTGTAAATGTACATCGTTTGTTTGTGGGAGCCAAAATTGTCTGAATAAGGTAATCTTTGCCTTTTGTCTAGGAGGATACAATTTAGCATGTAGTGCAGCATCAATCACTTCACAAGGGTCAAAGTATGACATTAAGTGTGTGTCATTTCAGTGTGGAGCCAGAGGTTCCTCAGGAGGAGCTATCTGTAACCCCAGAGCCCCAGCCTGAACCTGAGCCAGAGATGGAGCCTGATTCAGGTGCTGTGGAGCTGAAAGAGGATTCACCAAGCCAGACTGAGCCCCTTAGTGTGGAGAAAAGCTTAAGAGCTCCTCCTTCACCTACCCCCGCCGAGTCTGCAGCCACCATACCAGATGAAAACCGGGTATGTGCCCATTCCAGTTACTGACCTAGACTCCATATAGGGGCTTGGAAGCTCTCAGGAAGATTATCTATTTTTAAGTGGTCAAATTTATGCCTTTTCTAATTTCATTTGATTAATACCAATAATACTGTGTAAGATTTGCTTAACGTTTGATAAAATGTAGTACAAGTATAGACTGCGCTTTAAGACGCTATATATATATATATATATATATATATATATATATATATATATATATATATATATAATTTTTTTTTTATTATTATTATTTTTTCTTTTTTTTCTCTCAGCCTTTTTCATGGGCTTTAGTCACCAGTAAGAATCTCCCCCAGGGAGGAGTGGTGCCAGCTTCAGGAATCCCCCCTCACGTAGTCAAAGCTCCAGCAAATCAGGTGTGCCATCATAAACAGCTCCTCGTTTTAATTCAGTAGTGGTCTAATCTGTTTGCAAGATGCTGGGTTCACTGATTGACGGAAGGAAAATCCACCCTGAAATGACTTCATAGTACATTAGTCTTTTCAACATGTTGGTTTATTTTCTTTGGTTACCCACAATAGTTTTCCTTTACCTGCTGATAGTGGTGCAAGTAGGATTTTATCCTAGCCTCATCTCTAGCCCTTTAGCTTTATCCCTTACATTTGAGTTAAAATGTCATATTGAACGCTATTGTAACTGCGCTAGCAATGTTCGTCGCGTCAGAGTGATAAAAACTACTTGCGGAAATTAAGCACCATTCAACTAATTGTCACCAGAATTGCTAAGCACATCTATTTCAGTATAAAGGTTTGTTTCAGGGTGAACTTTTCCTTTAATAGCAGTTCTGGTTTATTTAAGCCAAACGGTGAGATTTTGTGCACAAAATATTAAAACGAAACTTGATGTGTTCTTTTTTTTTTGTGTGTGCTTGGGTATATATTGATTGTCTTCTTACAGCAGCCCAGAGTCGAAGTTAAACCGGAACCCCAGACCACAGTACAGAGACCTCAGAGAGACCAGAGACCTCGTGAACAAAGACCAGGGCCCCTTCCAGCACAGAGAGCTCCAAGACCAGGAGGTATTAATACCATAGTCACAATGTGCAATCCTAAATGCACTCTGTGTAAATCGTTTTAAATGGTTTGTTCATTGACAGTTGATGTGAATGCTAAGGGTTTGCCTTTGCCAGAATTAATTAGGTAATTTTAATGAAAGTAATTACATAAGACCCAGGCTTCATAAGTAAATGGCTTTTTATTTATTTTTTTCTTTCTCTGGCATGATTTGAAACTGCCCTCAGTGACCGTAACTATATGCAGTGTCCTTTCTCTGCCCTCACTAAATAAAATTGCATCTCTTCCCACTAAATTAAGTTTTTATTATGTAAAAAACTATAATACAAATCGGCAAGAAGCAATTTCGCATGTGGCAGGTTAACCCTCTTACCCCGTATGGCCGAAAAACCGACATGCCCGTCTTTGATCTATTCCCTTAAGGACGATATAGCGGCTTGGTCATCTATGCCAAATCCCCGTAAGGCCGGTATAGCGGCTTTACAGTGTAAACGTTATCCCTGTAAGGCCGGTATAGCGGCTTTACAGTGTAAACGTTATCCCTGTAAGGCCGGTATATCAGCTTTACTCAGCTTTGATTCCTTACTTATTTAATTATTATTTTTTGACCCGGCATGTTGTTGACGTCATGACGTGATTACGTTATTACGCTGTCATTACGATGAAGCTGATCCAAGCGTGAATAATGGTGTAATAGTAGAAGTTAACTAAAAATGCCAAAGCGAAAAGCTAATTGTGTGCCAGCTAAAGTTACACCTACAGTGAGGACAGGTACATCCTACTACAGTGAAAAAAAGAAAACATACGGAGTTACACAGGCGAGAGCAAGGATTCTAGATAGTGACAGCAGTGAAAGTTCAGGCGATGTTAAAACCGAAACTGATAGTGACGCAAACTCTCCTGATTCAGACCCTGATCCGTCTTCATCTTCAGCATCAACCAGTGCGACTGACACTGCAGGGGTTTGGAGTCATAACATGAAAACACTAGTCTGCTGGTCTGATTATCACCAGAAAGTTGACTTTTGGGGCTTAAACACATTTATTTATTTATTTACTTACTTACTTACTTACTTGAATTTATGCAAAGGCATTGACTACACTGATGCTCGCATGGTACTTCTAGATGAGT
Source organism: Ameiurus melas (assembly GCA_012411365.1). Classification (NCBI taxonomy): domain Eukaryota; kingdom Metazoa; phylum Chordata; class Actinopteri; order Siluriformes; family Ictaluridae; genus Ameiurus; species Ameiurus melas. The sequence goes on along the minus strand of CM022754.1, from coordinate 15,993,508 downwards.
AGAAGGATTTTAGCGAGCATTTTTCGTAATTTCTCTAGTTAAGAATTGTGCTCAAAGTTGAGTAAAAACACTGAACTGCTTCATTTTCAAAGTAATATTACACAAATACATTATTATAAGTTGTTTCAAGGCCTAAAAATGTTAAAATTAAAGTGTTGATTTTGGGGCCAATTTTGGTCCGGGTGTTAGCGTGCTGTTTCTCTGGGGATTATAGGGTTGTGGGACATAATACTGTGGAAACTTAGGGGTAAGAGGGTTAATGTAATGTAAATCATGGCTTCATCTCTAAATGTGCAGTTGTGTGTTTGTAGTACGGGAAGGAGAGAGTGGCGAGCCTGAGGTAAGGCGGGTGGTTCGGTATCCTGACAGCCAGCAGCTCTTCGTAGGAAACGTGCCACATGATGTTGACAGGGCTGAGCTGAAAGAATTCTTTGAACGTAAGTCCCTGTGTACAAGGGATAGTTTGCATGATGCCAAATGGGCTTCAGTTTTTGTTGATTTTAAGTGTGATTGTTTGCCTGACTTCAGAGTATGGAACAGTACTGGAGTTGAGGATCAACAGTGGTGGTAAGCTGCCCAACTTTGGATTTGTGGTTTTTGATGATTCTGAGCCTGTACAGAAGATCCTGAGCAATCGGGTATGTCTTACATTGGAATTAATTATTCTTTGTTTTCTTGGTGGTGATTTTGTGAATCTGCCAACATTGGTCATCTTGTGTGTTGTAGCCCATTAAGCTGCGGGGAGATGTTCGTCTGAATGTGGAGGAAAAGAAAACTCGTTCAGCGCGTGAAGGGGAAAGGCACATCCGTCCCAGGGGCCCTGGAGGACCACGGGACAGGATAGGAGGGCCGAGGGGCCCACCTCCTCGAGGGGGCATGGCCCAGAAGCCAAGTTTTGGTGCCGGGCGTGGTGCAGGCACCAGCGAGGGGCGTTATTCTGGACCACGTCAGTGAAGCAGTTCTCGTCTCAAATGCTGATTCAAGTCACCCTGAGTAACAGCTTTCCTCATCCTGTTTGCCATGCTGCTCCTGGGCTGCAAAGTGGCATTTCCCCTTTATCTGGACTCCTCCTGTATTTGAGTTTGAACTCGAATTTGTTGTAGACAAACAAACTACTTGAATTGTGGAAAAGGAAAAACCCAGTGTTTCATTTTCTTTTGTTTTAGCGTTCTCTCCCTGTTTCTTAAAGGAACGTGTTTTTACTGCTCGGGCAATCCTGTGTATTGCTAGCGCCCGCTTGTCAGGTCAAAGTGCAAATATGGTTTTATTTGGAGTTGTCGCCAAGTCAAATCATGGTTGTGTCTGAGTGACTAGCATGTAAAGAATCCTGTTTGCCTTCTACTGTTGCACTTCATCAAGAATGACATATTTTAACAACTCTGCTGATGAGAGAACAGAATAAACTTGATGTACTGTTTTGAACCCTGTGTTTTCTGCGATGCGCTGCAACAAATTTTTCAAGCTGTAATCTTGAAGTGCAGCTTAGTTGTTGGAAACTGCTCAATTTGCACATTCCTTCAGGTCCCTAAGGCAACACCTCAAATAGGTAGAGCTTGCTTGTTTATAACATAAGTGTACCTGTTTTACACGTGCAAATCGGATTGCTCCTCCAACTGAATTTCCAATTTTCTGCTCCCACTCAGTGGCATCCCAAAAATGTTACTTGTGTTATTCAGAAATACTCAACACATTGCACAGAAGTTTGAAGTTTGTGTGTGTGTATATATATAAAGAGGGGGGGAAAAGGTGGCTTTTTTTTTTTATTATTATTATTTTTTTTTAATTGTGGCATAAAAATATATAATTTGGACCCCTGCCCACATAATACTTAATTTTATTGAAAATAAATTGATGTATCTAGTGCACCATTTAAAATTTCTGTCCCCTTCATGTTGATCATTTGGGTTTTTGGAACATAATTTTGCTGCTCTAGATTTCCTGTGGCTGTCTAGGAATGATCTCCGTGTACCTAGTTAACAAATTGGAAACTTAGTTGGAACATAACTTGATGAATAAATCTGCTTTGTAGCCCGTACTTCATAGGGCAGTGTCCCCTGTAAATATTATAGCCTGTATAGAACGACTGCTCCCCAAAAAGTGTGGAGAAAATTCAAATACATTTTCATAAGAACTTGCTTACTTTTAATCCATACATAAACAATGGGGGGGAAAGATTGGACCTGTGTAGTACCTGTGAAATTGGATTAAGTGTAGGTGGCCGCTGTGTAGAACCGTTCAACAGTGTGAGGTGAATTTTTCTTGGCAGGTTGCATGAGATTAGTATTCAGAAAGACCACTGCCTCCCTCTGTCTCACAAACATGCTGGAGTCCTCACCCCATGACCCACATGAGCTCAAGATGTCCTCAGCTGGCACTGACCCACAGAACAGATGGAGTGCCCTAATAAAAGCCTGCAATTTGAGATACATTATGCAACTGCATACCATTTTGCTTAGAGACTAGATATTAAAAGACATCAGTATATTCTGAAGTAAAGAGAGATTTATACACTGTTAAGAAATTTAAAACCCTTAATGGTTCTAACCAGCACAACCTTAAAACAGAGTGTTTCCTTCTCAAAGGGTCCAGCCCTTGGACGTTCTTTAAATCTTTAAAGAGCCGATATGTTCTATAAGTATACAATAAGAATCCTGCTGTGTTTGAGTAGTGGAGTTAAATATATTTATTCCACTGGTCTGAAGGTGATTTATTTTCTTTAAAAGCAGCTCTGACAAAAATAATAACTAATTCAAATCACAGCTATATATTAATCTTATTCTAATGCATCATTGTTTCTGTAGCAACATCTAATTCACAAGGACAGACGCTGTACAAAATTGATGACTAATAATATACTAATTTATTCAATGGCATGAAAAATATACTGCTATTTAACAAAGAGCTGACATTGATTTCTGTAAGGAGAACATTTATGGAAGGAATCTCCAACATCAGCACTTTCTAACAGAAGTAAAGCTGTTTTAAAGTTTTTTGACATGTGAAACTCTTCTGGATGGAGGACTTTAAACTTTGTTGTTTTGTAGTACCATGAAAAGCTGCATTTAGTTATATTGCTGTGATTTCTTATGTTTTTGTGTACATCTCTTACAAAAAATTTTAGGTCTTCAAATGAAATACAACATAAAACAGGCACAGTGAGTAAACACAATAGTTTTTATTAATTTTATTGAAGGAAAAAAGTTATCCAACACATCACCCATGTGAAAAGCTAATTTCCCCCTTAATACTTAAAATCTGGTTGTATCACCTTTAGCGGCAATAATGGCATTTCCGATAACGACATCAGTCTGATAGTGGAGTCATGAACAGTGACCTTTATGATGCGAGAGAGGACTGTAGGTCCTTTGATGTTGTTCTTGGCTCTTTTGTGACTTGCTGGATGAGTAGTCGCTGTGCTCTTGGAGGAATTTTGGAAGGTCGGCCACTTCTGGAAAGTTTCAGTCCTGTGCAGTTTTTCCATTTGGAGATAATGGCTCTCACTGTGGTTCTTTGGAGTCACAGGCCTTTGAAATAGCTTTGTAACCCTTCCCAGACCGATGTATCACCTGTAATCACCTTCTACTTCATTGTTTCTGAAATTTCTTTCAATTTTGCCATAGTGTGTTTAATTGAACCCGGTTTGCAGTAATCAGGCCTGGTTGCATCTAGCCCAGCTGAACCCCATTATGAATGCAGTTTCATAGATTTAGGGAATTAGTAACTATATCAGCAAATACATTTTACTTACAAATGTAGAAATACAAGTAAAGTGATATATCAAGCAGAGAACATTACAAGTAGTGCTACCATGCAAGATTTAAAATTGTGTTCTAGAGAAGCAAAGTGCGCAGAGTAGAGGTGTAAGAGTAAGTTTAAAAAAAATAATAAATGTGGGGGTTGGCATTTTAGTGGTTTGTTAAGTGCTCATGGTAGAGGTGGGTCTTTCGCTGTTTTTTGAAAATATTCTACCACTGAGGAACAGTTAGTTTGAAGGTCATGGAAAGGGACTTTGAGCCACGCTGAGTAGGTACTACTAAGTGTCGGTCGATAACCGATCGCAGATTGCGTGAGGGAACGTAAGCCTCAAGGAGAGTGTTGAGGTAGGAGGGTGCAGTTCCAGACAAGGTCTTGTACATGAGCATCGAGGCCTTGAATTTGATGCGGGTAGCAACAGGAAGCCAGTGGAGGGAGTTGAAAAGGGGTGTGACATGGGTTCTTTTGGGTTGAAGACAAGGCATGCTGCTGCATTTTGAATCATTTGAAGGGGTTTGATGGAGCTTTCTGGGAGGCACGAGAGTAGTTCGGTAGTCCAGTTTTGAGATGACAAGAGCCTGGACTTCTAGCTGTGTAGCCTGTTCGGTAAGATAGGGGCTGATTTTTTTTATGTTATACAACCTGCAGGATTGTGCAGTTGTTGAAATGTGGTCTGGGAAGGTCAAGCTGTCATCAAAAGTCACCCCAAGGCTCCTGGCTGTCCTGGTCAGCTTCAGTGTGGTTGAGCCGAGCTGTACAGTGAAGTTGTGGTTGATTGAGAGGCAATCTAGGATGACGAGAAGCTCAGTTTTTGCCAAGTTGAGCTTAAGGTGGTGTTCCCTCATCCAGTTTGAGATGTCAGACAGGCAAGCAGAGATTCGCGCAGAAACAGATGGATCGTCAGGCTGATAGAGCTGGGTCTCATCAGCATAGCAATGATATGACAAGCCATGAGTCTCAATACTACAGTGATGTAGCATAAATAGAAAAGAGCAATGGACCCCGAACTGACCCTTGGGGAACCCCATTTGTAAGTTGCTGAGTTTCAGAAGCCCCCTGCCTCCACAATATCTTGAAATATCTGCCTGTCATATGATTTCACCCAGCACAGAGCCATTCTGATGATGCCTCGGCCAGACAGAGTTGACAGGAGGATCTGATGATTCACAGTGTCAAAAGCAGCAGAGAGTTCGAGTAAGATGAGGACAGATGATCTTGAGGTTGATCTTGCTAGTCGTAAGACTTCAGTGACGGAAAGCTGAGCAGTCTCCATAGAGTGACTGCTTTTGAAGCCAGACTGCTTGGTGTCCAGGAGGTTGTTCTGTATAAGAAAAATGGAGAGATAAATAACTATCATTTAAAAACTGTATTTTATGTTTACTAAGATTGCCTTTGTTTCATCTTAATTTTGTTTTAATTTCTGAAACAATTTAGTATGAGATCCACAAAAACAGAATTCAGAATGAGGCAAATACTTTTCACAGCACTGTATATGATCAGAGAAACTAATTTGTTTCACTGACATTCCACAACATTAAATGTAACGCAAAACGGATAAAAAAAAAAAAAAAGTATTGATGTAGTAGTTCTTTATATCAGAAAAGTCACTGGTCCACATCTCATCTCCCGTGCCATGTTCAAGCACTGTGCAGAGCAACTAGCACCAGTATTGCCAGACGTTTTTATTGAGTCTTTGAGGTCTTGAAGCACGGAAGAACAATGTACAGTTCCAATCATCAACCCTGTTCCAAAGAAGCTTAAGATCTCTGGCCTGTACGACTACAGGACAGTCATTCTGTTGTCCATTCTAATGAATGGATGCAAATGAAAGTAATAAAGACCATATATCATATATCGTGCATATATTAAAAACACCTCCAAGGACTTCTTGAGCCCCTTACAGTTTGTCTAGAGAGCCAAAAGGTCAGTTAAGTAGTTATTAAATCTCTTATTCTTTCGGCTGCTCTCGTTAGGGGGTCGCCATGCCATCTCCATTATTGAAATTCAGTTTATGACACATCCCTTACATTTTATCTGGGCTTGGGCAACCCCCTTGGCTGGGTTTGGTGCCCAGCATGGTTCTCAAACCCATGATTCTGAAATGTGTTAAATATAGGCCTACATTTCATCCCCCAGCATCTTGACACAGCTATCACATACGCAAGAATCTTGTTCGTTTACTTCATCTTAACCTTTAGTATGATCATTCCAGAGCTGCTGGACAAGAAACTCACAGAGCTCAATCTGCCAAACTCCATCTGCCATTGGATCATAGACTACATGACAGGCAGACAGCAGAATGTGTGGATGGTAAATTGTATGTCAGGTGCAATATCATCAGCACTGGTGCCACTCACTGATGTGCGGTCTCCCACTTATATTTCTCCCTATACACCAATGATTTCACCTCTAAGAACCCATCCGTCATGCTCCTCAAGTTTGTGGACAACACCACTCTTATAGACCACATATCCAAGTATGATGAGACGATATATAAACAGCCGGCGACCTGGTGCCACAATAATCTGGCCCTGAACCTCCCCGCCCCCACCCCCCACAAAAAACCTCCCACGGGATCAATTTTAGAAAAAAAAAACAACCCCATTCATACTCAAATTGCTCTAAGGGACTCATGGAAATATCTGAGTCATTCAAATACCATGGTACTGTCATTTCAAGCAGTCTCAAGTGGGACAGAAACATCGTCAGTACCATAAAAACGATTCAGCAAAGGCTATTTTTCCTACATCAGCTGATGAAAATCAATCTACACCAAGCAATACTGGTCCAGTTCTACACAGCTATCACTGAGTTCATCTTGACATACTCCATAATTGGTCCTGCTTCTGTTCAGGCCAAGAGAAAAACACAGTGCATCATCTGCTCTTCAGAAAAGATAATCGAGTAATGCCTGCTGTCCATCAGACAACTATACGAGTCCAGGTTACAAGAGAGTTCAGAGAATATCACTGCAGACCTTTCCCATCCTTCCCATCATATATTTGAGCAATTGCACTCTGGAAAATGCTTCAGAGCAACTAAAACTAAGACAGCACATCACTCAAATAATTTCTTCCCACAGGCAGTATCCTTTATAAATAAACTCTAAACTTGTCCATCGTGTTATACCTGTGTACCTGCACTGTGCCTTTTGCAACTCACATTTCCGTATAAACATTGTATTTTAAACCATGACTATCTATATTTGCACACTCTTGCCTTGTGTTTATCATTAGCTTTACTTGTACTATGGCAGCATTGTTGCAATGTTGGTATAGGAGGAATTAAACACTTTAGATGTGCTCTTATAGGAAAAATAATAAACATCAGCCACCATAAAGTTATAGCAACACACCCTGTAGTGTTTTTCCTTAACTGTTTTAAATTTCTGACACCGTGTGGGAGGGGTTTCAGAGGCTGAGGTGGTCTGAGCACCGAGGAGTTTGTATTAGTTTTGAACCGAGCTAGATGGCCAAAAGTTTGTGGACACCTGACCATCATAACCATACCAATAATTATAATTATAATAATCCCTAAAAAGTTGGAAGCACACAACTCTATAGAATGTCTTTCTAAGTTGAAACATTACATTTTCCCTTCACTGGAACTAAGGGGCCCAAACCTGTTCCAGTATGACAGTGTCCCTGTGCACAAAGCGAGCTCCGTGAAGACATGGGGAATGTCTCAACCATCTCCTTGAAGACATGAGGAATGTCTCAACCAGCTCCCTAATTCAGTAGTCAGGGCACTGATCACTAAGCAGCGCTTAAAATAGGGCTGTTACAGAATCCTTCCAGTGGACTGGAACATTTACTCCATAAAAGATCCCACAATGCACTGCAAAAACCAGGGAGCATCGATGCTCACTATGTTCCCTTACTGGAAATAACATCGCAGTCATGTTTTCTGAAGCCTCTGAATGGGGGACGAACTCTCAGCCAACTTTCGGCTACAATACGTTTTACAGTGCCTTGCGAAAGTATTCGGCCCCCTTGAACTTTTCAACCTTTTGCCACATTTCAGGCTTCAAACATAAAGATATAAAATTTTTATTTTTTGTGAAGAATCACCAACAAGTGGGACACAATTGTGAAGTGGAATGAAATCTATTGGATATTTTAAACTTTTTTAGCAAATAAAAAACTGAAAAGTTGTGCGTGCAAAATTATTCGGCTCCTTTACTTTCAGTGCAGCGAACTCACTCCAGAAGTTCAGCGAGGATCTCTGAATGATCCAATGTTGTCCTAAATGACTGATGGTGATAAATAGAATCCACCTGTGTGTAATCAAGTCTCTGTATAAATGCACCTGCTCTGTGATAGTCTCAGGGTTCTGTTGAAAGCGCAGAGAGCATCATGAAGACCAAGGAACACACCAGGCAGGTCCGTAATACTGTTGTGGAGAAGTTTAAAGCCGTATTTGGATACAAAAAGATTTCCCAAGCTTTAAACATCCCAAGGAGCACTGTGCAAGCAATCATTTTGAAATGGAAGGAGTATCAGACCACTGCAAATCTACCAAGACCTGGCCGTCCCTCTAAACTTTCAGCTCAGACAAGGAGAAGACTGATCAGAGATGCAGCCAAGAGGCCCATGATCACTCTGGATGAACTGCAGAGAACTACAGCGGAGGGGGGAGGGAGTCTATAGACAACAACATTCGTACACTGCACAAATCTGGCCTTTATGGAAGAGTGGCAAGAAGAAAGCCATTTCTCCACGTTTGTGTGTTTGACGTTTGGTGTGTCTCCCAGGTGGCTTGTGGCAAACTTTAGACGAGACTTTTTATGGATATCTTTGAGAAATGGCTTTCTTCTTGTGATTTGTGCAGTGTATGACTGATTGTTGTCCTATGGACAGACTCTCCCACTTCAGCTGTAGTTCTCTGCAGTTCATCCAGAGTGATCATGGGCCTCTTGGCTGCATCTCTGATATACATTTTATTTGAGTCTAACGACTTTTAAGTGTGAAAAATCCACTAGCTTGTGTATGATTATGCTTTACATATTATCAGAGAAATGTGTGTGATTAACAAATTTATATAGGATATAAAACTTAAATATTTTTAAGTTTTGATATAAAACATAAATATTTTAAAGTTTTTAATTTTTGGTGACGTTTTACAACGCGAGTACATACTCATGTCGCAAGAAATTCAGTTATCAGTGTCCCAATGTGTAGTGAGCCAGGGTCCTTTCCAGTGCCGAACTCTTGTACACGATAAACTGATTCACTACCTACTGAACGGAGATGATTGAGACATACCCATGGTTTGCCAAAGTTGGTGTGGAAGAAGTGAAAGTGGAGTGGCCTGCATTAAGCCCTAACATCAACCCCACTGAACACCTTTGGGATGAACTGGAACACTGACTGCACACCAGGCCTCCTCACGCAACATCAGTGCCTGACCTCACTAACGTTCTTGTGGCTAAATGAGCAAATCTCCACAGCCATTCTCCAAAATCTTGTGGAAAGCCTTCTCAGAAAGGTGGAGGTTATTATAACAGCAAAGGGATGGGATGTTAAACAAGCACATATGCATGTAATGGTCAGGTGTCCACAAACGTTTGGCCATATAGTGTGAGTCTTTTGTCACAATCTACTTCCGTAATTTATCCCAGTCCCAGTGAAGACAAACAGATACATTTTATATTTATTCATTCTGTGTAGCTGTAAGGAGACAAATAATTCGTTGACTTTCTTTATCTGGTTGATAATTTTTTGAACCTTTCATAGTAACAATAAATCATTATGATTTGGGACAAAAACTCTTGAAATGAGGCTAATTATTCAAGGATAAGATTCATTTAGCTGCATATCAGTATTCACTACAGAGATATTTTCCAATAATAAACACATACGCAAAAGTGAAAAATATCATTTATATTCAGCAATAAAGCAGAACAAATTGTTAGTTAAAGGGCTGCATCCCTCTGTCCTCAATTTTAATGCTCATTCATAATGAAATGATTGGTACTCATATTTATCCGTGGCAAAATAGAATAACATCAAAATTATTTATTGATAGTTGCTTTTGATGCATTGAACAAACATACACTTGCACCATCAATTTAGTCTTACAAAATAACACAAGAGCCTCACAGTAATTATATCTTTATGAACAAATACAAACAAAGGAGCTCTTTTCTTTTGGACTTTCAAAACTCTTCTAAGATTACAAATCTCTTTGAGTTTATTAACATAAATAAACTATCCAAATACCCACAATCTATATATAAAAAAACAGTTCAGAGACTTTGTTCAGAAAACCTTTAATAGTAGAATTAGCTTTAGCATAATGACATATTTCAATAAATATTTAATTATATACAGATACAGCAGAAATGGTACATTCCTTTTTTCATCAAATTGCTCACATTTCTGTACAAGCCAAAAATATCTGCCATTATTTATATTCATGCAAAATATTCTATGTTTCAGATTTAGAAATAAAAAAAGAACACATTTGCTGTTTTCTTTACTGCATAAAAGGGAATTGCACACTTTAATTATCATAATTAGCAAATGAAAAGGTGCACTTTGTGCCAATACATGATATACGCAAGTAAAACAGGAAATTAAAATATTGATTAAGGCCATACAAGCTTATGCAAAAAAGACCCCCCAACCATCTCCACGGCTATGTGTCCCAAAAAACAGTCATGCCTAATGTCACTCTCAGTGCTCAACCTTCAACAGTTAGCAATAAAAAGGTATCAATAGAAAATAATAAATCATAAAATGAATCATATCATGCCTCATAAACTAGCCATTTAAAGAACCAATGCAAAGTTGTAATTGATATTTGCATGAGAGTTTGGCCTCATAAAGGCTTGGTTGCACATAGCAGATGTTTCAAATTGCACTGTCCTCATTTCCAAGTCACTATTAGTCCTCTGTGAACTTCCAGTTGCTAGTACCATAGCTAGCAGGATCCGAGTGTGAATGCAGTCTTAGACACACAAGACAAAACAGCAGTGTGAGTACGATATGTGGCTTGAAGCATCGTTTATCATCAAGGACATTTGGGGAAACAGCAACATTTAGCTAAGCATCAGTTTTACAAATGTTGACACATGTTAACATGTTGAAGATGTTCGATTTAAAATTTAATTTCACAGCTGACAGAAATGTATAAAGCCTAAATATAAATTGTACAACATACTGCTGTATGAGTGGAGCATCTCAATGCATGTCAGCATGAAGAAAGGAAATGATTCTTAAATTAAATGCTACATATCAAAAAGAAAATCTACACATCTAATGATAGAGAGAAGGAATCACTGATCAGTTTAATATCTGAATTGCTACAAATTCTGGAACTGTCTGAATACAATTTCAGCTGTTATTGATTAAAACTGTGTCAGAATTCGCACAAGTCAAATCATGTTCTGAACGGTTAAGGTACATAAAGAGAGAGGTCAGTACTTGTAACTTTCAGCAGGACTTTCATACATAAAAAAAAATCTAAATAAATAAATGTGAGAATTCCTATGAATTTAACATGAGAGAGTGGTTCGGTGGCGGTGCACAGAACAACACGGTTTAGGATTTTTCCCATTTCCCCTGTCATGATTCAGTGCAGCACACAATTTTCATTCCTAACACAAGCTGAATCATCTGTCCTGGAGCAAGAAGGGTGTTAAACCGGGAAGTTCTGCGATGATTGCAGTCTGACACACCATGCCAGTCCCACTCTAATGCAATATCTAATGCGACACTTGAAATATACTTCATAAATGAATAAATATGGGCCTTATGCAGTAATTACATCTCTTATTAATTTGACCATGTTTCCCCAGGCAATGCTACAAAAACTCAAAAATGATATAATGCAATGTTGTGATTTTTCGTTGTTGTTGTCAGATCTTACCAAATTACCTCATGGGATAAACAACCTACTGACCAATGAGAAAGTTAGTATGCATATTTCTCATAAACAGATAGACCCTTTATATCAGGTACTCGCTTGCACAGCTGAACGGCAGTGGCAACGCTTTAAGGAAAATTACTCTTTGGCCAAGAAAACAAATCAAGTGGATAAACAGAATGTAGAATGGAGCGAAAACACTGCACCAATGTCATGAATGGTAATGAATCATAATTCACACTGCCTCCAGGACCTTGCATGGGGAAAATGTACTTTCATTTCTGTCAAGAATATAAAACATTAGCAAAGTGGGAAAATGGAAAAAAACAAACCCCAACAACAAACAATGTGCATAATGTAAAGAAGGTAGCATTGTCACGTATAGTGTACTGGGTGCTTCTTGAATGAATGAATGAATGAATAAATAAATAAATAAATAAAAGACAACATACATATAATTTTGGTAATGTGACCCTAGGCCACTTGAGGAAATAAAAAAAATTAATAAAATAAAATAATTGCATATATTCTTATTGCATAGAGAAGCCAGATGAGGATGTAGTCCATGGAAGCATGTTGTAACCAAAATCATTATTTAAATACATTGCAAATTATTTACTCTGCTGCACGATACATACTTTGATTTAGAGTTAAAAGTCACAGTAATACACATTTGGTTGTTAAATATATATTTAAGTGTATGGCAGCACTGGCTGCTTATAAAAATAACACTTTCTGCTGGAGCCGATGTCAATGCAGAAAACAACATGATACTGTTATGGGGAAGAAAATTATCACTTTTATTCCCATGATGTCTATGCTGTGAAAATGCAAACCGATGAAGTTGAGAGACAAAAACACTTCTCATACGTTTTCCTCTTATTTCAATCATGTCATAATACATAGCTTGTAAATATGTCTGTTGTCTGAATAAATAAAGCAACAAAGGGTTATAGCCCAAAGTTTCTTTTTTTTCTTTTTCTCGTTGACCACAAAAGCTGAGGAAACATGGTACAGCAACATGCTGTTCACTTGGCACATAAGTAAATGACATAATTTGGACAAAAAATTCACACTGACCACAGCTGGTATATATAAACAATATATTTTTTGACGGTCACTCGTCAAGCTTCCACTGGTAATGTGACATCATGACAGGACTTTGTCATCATGACATCCTGTTTTTCTGGGCATTGACAAGTGCTTGCAATACATATATTGAAGCAAATCTAGATATAGATATATTCCAGCGACTCTTGCATTACTTATTTATGGAAGCACCAAACCACATGGCGTTCTTTAAAACCTTTCAGTTTTTCCAGTTATCTCTCTTGAAATAATTTGAGTTTTGTTTTAAATACTTGATATATATTACAGTGCTGCATGTAAACTCCTTCATATTCCCATAATGCAGCATGTCTTCAAAAAAAAAAAAAAAAAAAGATCTGCCAAGAGCAACATCCCCTTGAATTTCAGTTTGCTCAGAGGATCTCTGATGTATCTGTAAAAGTCTAATATTTATGTTGCCATTTTTATTTAGATTTTATTTTTTTAGTAAATATATTGCCACATTCATATATCATGCATTTTACTGCATTGCTATTGCACAGGTCCAGATTATTCAGGAGGACAGGGAGGGAAAGGACAGAAGAAAAAAAGGAATATGGAGAAATACCTCTGCTAAGGACTCGGCACTGAAAGCGAGTGAGTGCTGAGGAGAGGAAGTGGGCACAAGGGAAATGGGGGCCAGTGGGCAGCGACAGCGGCAGCTTTTTTAGCTTGGATCTCACCCTTTTCTCAGGAATATTTACTGCTTGTGAATATCCTCGCTGCGTATGATCTTGTAAATGATCCAGTAGAAAATGTTAAAAATGAGGAAGACGAGTGGGAAGGCGACCCGTGACACCGTGTCAATGCGCTTGGCGCGGCTGATGAAGAGCTTGCGCATCTCCTCTACGCTCTTCTCAGGTGGCATGCTGGAGGCAGGCGCATTGTTGTTGCCCTTGATGGCCATGCCGTCTTTGGCCTGCAGACACGCAGGGCCCATGCCGTAGGCGGCAAAGCTGAAGCGCCCTTCACCTGCATCCTCCTCCTGCAACACATATACCAACATACAGGTTAACATTCACGTGTTAGCTTTATCTTCACTTCTTAGTAATGGATGTTCTACACTGAAAAAACAGAAAATATCTTGATTTATTTAGTATTTCCTGTTATAGGATTACACTAAACTAAATATAAGATTAATCCATTTCAAGTCATTTATACTACATTTCAAGCTTGTCATATATTTTTGAAAATTTTAAGCATTTAGTTCTAGAAAGAAGCAAAATTATCTGCCAAAAGAGTAAGAAAATTTTAAGTTTGAAATGAAACAGGTTTAGTAATCTTATATTTGGTTTATTGTAATATTTTAATAAAATCAATACTAATACTAGATCAATTTAACTATATTCAAGCTAATTTAACTTGCTAAGATGTATTTTTTTGCAGTGTATTCTGGCCCTGCTGTATATAATACTCAGACCACCTAAATATTTTGATCAAATAGGCCATATAGTCCTGTGACAGGATTTTCTGGGCCTGGTTTTGAGACAAATCCCATGTTTGTGACAGCGGGCCGTCCCACGGTGACAGCCACTTCTGATGATTTTACAGTAGTTTATCCTAACATATACTTTTTTTTTTATGTGATTATAAAAAATAATTCTTAGGAGGTGTATATGCAGATGGGAATGCAAAAAAGAGATGTGACAGGGATTAGTCATGTTAATCAAAAAAAGTAAACATAATAGTAACCATTTTTAAACATCAACTTGTTAGTCTCAATTTGAAATGACCGTAATTTAAGCAGTGTTATAAATATATTTGTTTATTTTTAAAAAAGTACATATAATATAAAAATGAAAAGTGGAACCATGTTCCAAATTATTATGGACATGCCGTTTTTGTTTGTTTTTCCTAAACAGTCAGTATGATTAAGAATTTAAAAAATAATAATAATAAATCCTCAACAAGTGGATGTTATGACAAGTGAAAGAACTGATAATGACAACAGCTTTATTGACATTTTGAAAAGAACGCAACATACACTGTTCTAAATAATTATGCAGAATGCAGTTTGAAAACAGTCAGTGGGTTATTATGAGCTCAAAACAGAAATCTGTCATATGTGCTGCATGGACAGATCATTAAAAAAAATAAATAAACATAATTTAAAACAAAAAAACTTTTTACAGTTCAAGTTACACATTAATATATGAGCCTTTCTTTGAGATGACTAGCAACTCTCTGATCCATTGAACTTTTAAGTCCTTCTATAGTTTCTGCCTGAATTTCATTCGAGGATGACAGTATTACCTCTCAGAGCTGCTTTTTCTGAGGTATAGTGCCACCCACTCTCATAGATTTTAAGGATGTCCACAGGCGCTCAATAGGATTGAGGTCAGGGGATGATGGTGGCCAAACCATGACTTTTTCTCCTTTTATTCCCATAGCAACCAAGGAGACAATAGTGTTTTTTTTGCAGTATTGGACGGTGTGTTGTTCTGCATGAAAATAATTTTATTTTGTAATCATGATTCTTTTATACCATGGCAGAAAATGGTCAGTTAGGAAATCCACATATCTTGCAGAGGTCATTTTGACACCATCAGGGATTCTAAAGGGACCTACTATCTCACTTCCCAATATTCCATTCCAAATCATCACTCCACCACCTCCTTGCTGACATCGCAGTCTTGTTGGAAAAGGGTGGCCATTCAGCGATCATCCAGAACTCCATCCATCTGGACCATCCAGTGTAGCATGGCATTCGTCATTGAATAAAACTGTTTGAAAATTAGTCTTTATATATTTCCAAGCCCACTGCAAATGTTTCTCTTCATGAGCTTTGGTTAGGGGAGGCCGAAATGCAGCTTTATGCACAACTGGCAGCCTCTGGATGATTTTGCATCGAGAGGTTTTTGGGAGGTTTTTTGGGTTTTTGGGCTTCAAATACTTGTTTGCTGCTCAACAATGTCTTTTTTTTGAATGCCATTAATTTCTCTGACAGAAACTTTCGTTAATAAGCCTTTATTTGACTGAATTTGTCTGTGCTCTCAATCACTCAAAAATATTTTGACGGTTCGATGATCTCTATTCAGATTTAACTAAATATCAGTTGTTTTTATGCCTTGTGCAAGATCCTGCACTATTTCACACTTTTCATCTTCAGAAAGATCTTTCTTCCTCCTCATATTGCATGAGAACTGTGAACAGCCTCTTTAAGTAGGTTTCCCTTTAACTAAGCTCACCTGGCAAACTAATTAACAAAACCTGTTTGAGATTTACACCAGTTATCTAAAAAGATATGAGAAATAATACAAACAAACAATTTATTTGAAAAACTAAAACCTAAATGTTTATTTTACTGAAATCCTACTGATATGTCACATGCATAATAATTTGTAACACGGTGTATTAATGTTCAAAAAGCATTTAAAATGAATGTTACTGATCCATACACAGCATAAATACTGTCCTGTTATTGATTTGCTTAATCCTATTTGGCTGAACTTATGCCATCCCTGCCACTCTGTGAGGCTTTATTCCAGCTAGGTATGTTCATGGGAATTAATTATTGACATAACAGGTCTGTAAGAGCAAGGGGTGTGACTTAAGGCATGATTTTTTTAATAGGTGAATTAATGGAACAACTACAGTACGTTTGCACACGCTTATTCGAGACTGAGCAGATGCTTAATATATGCAAACCCAAAGCAAGTGCCAAGATTAATTACATTTCGGTACACATCGATGTTTCACTACTTGCTAAAGCACAAATTGTTAATGCAAAGCAGGGTACTTATCTTTGTGCGAAGCTTGGTGCCCAGATGTAAACATGTAACACTGAGAACTGAGATACGGTAAGGTAAGCTTGCTTCGCCTTAGTGAGCGACCAGACGCTTTCTTTTTTTCTCTCCATGGCTCCATTTTTAGCCGCTTCACCCTCTTTTTGTCCTTGCCTTCTTTTTATTCCATTTCTATCCTTTAATGTGTGTAAAGGGAAATGGAAGAACACACTCAGATGTATTTGTGCGTTGGTGTGTGTGTGTTTACATTTCCTTTGCCCTCCAGCTTGCTGCACAGGTTTCTCTGTGATGCCGGGTGCTACGACCTTGCATTGTCCTTGAGCGCCGCACCATTTGTACCCATTACAGATGCTCCACTTTATTCCTGCTGCCATATGATTAATGTGGTGGCGTGGAGACGTGACATGGTGCTGTAAAGAGGAGCAGGGCTGCGGTGCTGCATCACTCCCATGCTTTGTCCTTCGTGGTTCTGCTGGATTCATTAGCTCCCTCCGTAATTAAAATGGTGCCATTACCAAATACTGCAACATGCCAGCCTTCTTCCCAACCTCGCTGGCAGACAATATGATAAAAACAACAGGACAAAAAAGCAATATGTATCATTAAAAGCTCCTTTTAAAATACAATTACGTCACTGGCCATTAGAATGCAGCTCACTTCTGAATTTCAGAGGCACGAGCATCTGGTGCCATGAACCTCTTGGGTCTTTCAGCCACCATCCATCTTTTTGCTTGGGAGTGAGGAATCTATAGTCTCGCCTGAGCTCGTGTGATTAATATCACATATTAAACATCCGACTATGTGACAGTCAGTCAAAGCTTTTATCGCATATGCGCGTTAATATTTTTTGCATGCCATGAACCTCCTAGGAAAGCTTGTTTAGTGAACAATATGAAGACCGGGACTATGCATAATAAATCTGCACTCTCAGCCTGTGTTCCATTGCAATATATTAGATTTACATAACGTCCCCAACCTCTGAGTTTTCTATTGATTATTATTATGCACTTCTGCATATGATTACACTGCATTTTACTACAAATGAAATGGAATAAAATAGGCATGTATTATGCAAATCTACATAACAATTATGATTCTGTTGTGAATATATGTTTCCAAAATGAGTTATTATTTCTGGTTTGAATTATATTTGAAGCCGATAACTCAAACGAATTATTTCAATTATGCTGGAAAGGAACAAAACATCCAAACAAACAGGAACCTAATGGGTTCTTGCACGCCAAGAGTTTTTACAGGCTGTCTCACTGCGCAAATCAATCTCACTCAATCATGTAATGTGCCACCACTTATTCATCCCTTCAGCACACACAACACACTTCAGCTAATCGCACTGTACTGATCATAACCAGTGTCATTTTATTGTCCATTCAAGTGGCCACAAGTCACAAACTTCTACATACTACAGTGCACTCCACCTGAGAACAGTGCAACCCAAAACAGTGGCTTAGTGATCTCTCCGTTCTTATTTAGTGTACATAAATACTCATCACCTGTATCTGTGCTCAGGGTGGGTAAATAGCCGAGCCTGGGATAGGGGAAAGGAGACTATTCTGATTGAGTGCTACATCTGAGCAGAAATCAACACTAACAAGTTGATTGATCACCATCAGTATGATACTCCCTAATCCTCACTTAACAAGGCAAAGGCTTCACCTTCAGTCAAAAGCCTTTCAGCTAGTTAGTAATGCTCTGGATGAGCATAATGTGGAGCAGCTGGGGACGACTGAAAATCTCATGTACCCTGTCGTGTCCCTTGTGTGACTACAGAGCTCATTGTTCCGATAGTCTGAGCCTGATGGTTACACCAGAATGTGTGCTAAAATTATACTTCTGCAGAAATCTGTTTGGGGGTTATTTTACCGCGAATGTGGCCGTCAGCCACAAAAAGTCTTGACTGGAATGCAATAAACACAACTTATCTTTAGGATTAAATTCAATTAAAATGTATAGGTTTGTGTATTTGTATGCACAGGTTGCAACCTATATTAAATACCACTTTAGAGATACACTTTGTGCACTGCAGCACAAGGCTTTGCTTATCTAAAAACCTCTTGTAAGCTGTTCCCACTAGATCAAACTTCCTTCTCCAAATGGAGATGCTTTTACTCCACTAGTGTCTGTCCAGCAGGGGGAATCCTGTGTCTACTCTGTGAGGCAGCATGAGACAAAAGTGGTTGAGTAAGCGCTTATAACAGCACTGAGCTGCAGCAACCAGTCTGAATGATGACCCCTGCAAGGTGCGATGGAAAGCTTGAGCCCAGCTGTGGCTCACCTCTGCCAGTGAGCTTCATTAAGAGAGGTGGTGATAGTGTTTCAACCCTGCTGCTACCGCTCAGTCTGCTCAACATCGATCATGTCACTGCGCCCCACCGGTCAACTGGGACACTACACCAACAACATACACAGCCATTTTGTGCCTCAGATGCTATAAGTTGTATACTCTGGTATAGCACACAACTGGTATATCACACAGTATATCAGAATTTTGTTATATGCATTTTTTTATATTGTGCAAAAAGCCAAAGAGAATGGTCAAAAAATGGTGTGAGCAGATTTAGTTTAAAAAATCTATTTGAATGCTAGAAATCATATTTCAATGGTGGACCTAATTGAAACACATGCAAACTTAATAACGGCAAAAGTAAAAAAAAATACAAGAAAGTTTACTAACACGGCCTAATGGAGGAACACGTAACATCCGTCTCTAAAAGAACAGAACACAGGGTGGTGTCTATGCAGAGATGAATGAATTTAGCACTAGCAGTATGATTTAATGTAGCCTCAAAGTCACATTTGGGAATGACTATGTGTGCAAATTAATAATTAACATTTTGTAAGCCTGTTTCCACTGTTTAAAGAGACTAAAACCAAAAATATTATGTTATTACTTAACATTACCAAAGTAAATTGTTTGCACAGGTAGAGCCAACAGCATTTAAAGGCAGCTTGTAAAAAGGTTTTCTTTATATATTTAATTAGGAACAGGACTGGAATATATGTTAGACTAGCATTGATTCCAGTAACTAACATAATTGGCTAGGCAGCAAGTTAAATTCTAGCTAGTGCAAAATATTATAAACTTACAGAGATTGAATGATGTTTTCAGATCAAATCATATTCTATCATTATAAGATATCTAATGCAGTTAGTTTTCTCATGACAGTTAAAACATTTCCTTTTTACTTTTTAATACTTGAGTACTTAAAGTACTTATTTAAAAGTAGCATTAAAAAAATTCACTGAGTAAGATTTTGACACATGATCTATACTTTCACTTAAGTCTAATTTCTCTAATTTCCCTACAATATTTTATTTTGTGTTCACATTGGGTTTTGAACAGTTTAAAAAACATATATTATTATTCCTTGATGTGTACATATATATACATCTCTTTAGGACCTGAACTCACCAGGGCCCTCATTTGTTACATTTCGTGACATCATTTACACAACTATTCTGTGAAAATTCACTGCAACTTGCCTACACAATATTGTTGGTTTTGATCGGATTACCTCATAAATCAGAAAAAAATTTTTTTTTCTTCTTTTAAAATTTTTTTTTTCAGTAAAGTTTAGAACATTTTAGTACATTTTCTGCCAGATTTACAAAACTTTGGGAAAGTCAGATTTTTGTAGTCATGTGCATATGTTAATCAGCTGTAAAGTGCAACACGCATTCACCATACAGCTCATATGTATGTAGTGACACCTATAAAACTCCATAAATGTTAGACAGGTTATGAGCATTCAAATGAATGATCAGGGTAAAGACTGAAAAGCAGATGTGGACATTATGTTGACTCACTTCTATGCCAATAAAATACGTAAGAATATGTAATAATAATAATAATAATAATAATAATAATAATAATAATAATAAGTGAGCTTATTATTAATATTAATAATAACAACAGCGGAGGCATTCGTTTACAGCTTATGGCCATACACAGACAGACTGATCTGTCCATTTATATGGAGCCATTTCATTTGTTATAAGTGAATAATTTGTTTTATTTGTCTTAATTTAGGGGTTTATGTTGCCTCGCAAACTTTATTCTTCATATTGTTTAATTAAAGCCAATAATATAAAACAACTGGGTTTCACAAAATGTTCTTTACGGTACTCAATCCCTGACCTAGTGAACTGGCATGAGAATGTGTCAATCGATAGAAACTCCAACGTATTTCTATAAGTTGCTCTGGATAAGGGCATCTGCTAAATGCTGTGAATGTAATAAAATAAGCAATTCTACCTCTCCACTATGTTCCATATATAAAAGTATAGTAATCCATGCAAATTATATGATTTGGTTTACAATAGTTAGTATTCTTATTGTAAATTTACACACACTCAATAGCAGGAGTAGGATGTGAATGTTTTTCTGAATTTAAGGGAATTTTCATGCATACCAAATTTCTTGTGTAAGCATTCAAACGAACAATTTACAAATATATCTATTTGTATCCAGTTTGAAAAATGAGGCCCATTGTTAGCGTTGAGTTGTGGATTATTACGTCAGTCTGTAGAAATCAACTCTAAATGAGCAGGTACCATGTTTTTAAGATAGTTAACAGACATTCATATATTTAAGATTTTACGGATTTTTAAAATAGTATACAGGCATATAAATTGTATAATGATTTCTCTAAATTAATTGAATGTTTTGTCCTTTAGTATACTCTCAGTGAATATTTTATATCCTCTGAACATGCCTAAAATACTGTAGTTCTTAGTTCTGCTAAAATGCAAACTAATATTTCTAGTAATATCACTTAGATTCCCATGAATCTGACCTTGTGCAAAAGGTTGCATCTTGTAAAGGATAGTGAATCTGGAGTGAAACAGCAGGATTTGCAGCTTGTGCTGTTAGCAGGTAACTGGTGAATAATGCAGGATGAGTACTTTCTCTGTGTTGGATTGACCTGGAGACAGCTGGGAGAAGAGTTCATTGTTGTTATCTGCACCTATTGGGTTATGGATCAGAGTAGGATTCAAGATTTAGGTATAGTCCTATTTTCTATTTTCATTCAGTAATTGTAAATCCTCACATGGCAAAGACAGCCAGCTTACAGAGTGACTATATTTCAGCTTTCCACCAATTTAATAATGAGACTCTTTTCAGTTCATAGGATTTAGCAATATACAGTTTAAGGATGTGTATTAATAGTATTTTAAATTTATATTATTCTGGTGTTACAATAAGGTACAGGCTATTAGGATTCCATTAGTTCTATTAAAAGTGTCTCTGCTGTATGTGTTAAAATACAACAGGATTAGGTGATCTAATGCCCCCCAAAAAAAGAAGCTTAATTTAAGCTTTGTTCAATGTTTCAGATTTTTTGGAATGTCACACATCATATGCATTGGGTACAACTATGTGCACAACATGTACATTCACTCAAACTCTGGTGAAAACCTTCTTTCTGACTGTATTTCAGAGATAAAAACATGAATGAATAATAACTTTCTGTGCCTGAACAGCGGGAAAACTGAAGTTATGCTTATAGGCTCTCGTCATCAAATTCGCAAAGCTGCTCTACTGTCTCTGCTCTGATGGCTCTGTTCAAGAGACCCAAAGTAAAATGAGGAACCTCAGAGTAATTTTCGATACCAGATTCACATTTGATTCTTTTGTTCAGAGCACGGTGAAGGCATCCTTTTTTCACCTCAGAAAGCTAGACTGTGCCCAATACTACACTTCTCTGTGGCTGAAAAGCTGATTAACTCATTTGTTGTCACTCGGCTGGACTACTGTAATGCCGTTTTAGCCGGAGTTTCTAAATCCACAATCAACAAATTGCAATATGTTCAAAACTCTGCCACCAGGATCCTGACAGGTACCAGGAAATGTGAACATATTACTCCTGTTCTGGAGTCCTTACATTGGCTCCCGGTCAGGTTCCGTGTCGATTTTAAGATCATGATGTTGACATACAAGGCACTACATGGCTTGGCTCTGCATTACTTATCTGGTTTATTAATCCCTTACACTCCAAATCTCAGACTACTCTCCTCACAGTGCAATTTGTTAACTGTTCCACAAACCTGCCTAAAGTATATGGGTGACAGGTCTTTTTCTGTCTAAGCTCCATCACTTTGGAACTCTCTTCCTCCGGAACTCACGGGAGCTCCGACTTTTGGCATTTTTAAAGCTCTACTTAAGGCACTTTTTTAAACTTGCATTTGACTGCTGATGTCTTCTTTTATGAATATTATTATTTTATTATTATTATTATTAACGTTGTTGTTGTTCCTATTAACTTTTATATGTTTTATTTTTCTGTGTACTGCTTATTTTGTGTACAGCACTTTGAGAAACTGCTTTTAAAGGTGCTTTATAAAATAAAGTTTATTATTATTATTATTGCAGGGCCCTTCACCAACACTATACACACACGAATGAAAATAATTAGGAATGAAATATCTAAACAAGCAAAATTATGCAAATTAACTAAATCAAAAATAAATAAATTAAACGGCATGTCTAGTAGTAACATTCAAGCAACTTAATGTGTTATCCTAACAGTTCTTCCTCGAGATACTAGCTGGCTGATTAGTCACTAAATTTTTCCTTGTCAATCACATCAACAAAACAGAAGCAAGAAAGGGGACAAACTGACTAAATCCAATTAATCAGGACTAAACCCTTCATGATCACTGCTTCTTTGTGCTGTTCTGATTTTTGATACCTAAGTTAATTACATAAACTGCAGTTTCTATTCTTTTCACAATACAAGGGAGCATGATATGTAAAGCTTTTTGCTAATTGATTGCCGTTTTGCATATCTATTTAAAAATTATGAAGCCCACTCGTGGTCTGGAGGCTCTAAGCAATCGCTTATACTGCTATTATAGAAAGAAACGGTCCTGAATATTTCTGTAATCATTAATTAGATGAATTCTTTGTAATATGGGTGTTTGTCCAGCAGAAATCTTGACCCTCTAATCCAAAAAGAACTGCTGTGTCTGCAGGTTTTCACACCTAATAATTATTTGAAGATCAAGATGAAATAATGAAACAAAGGGAATCAGGTGTGGCTCTTGAAATGAAAACCTGCAGCCAAGCCGGGCCTTCCCAGATAATTTTGGACCCCTGTTCGATCATCATTTGTCCTGCCAGGATTGCAAGCGGGTAGGAAGCTACACTCCACATAAAAAAGCTTCCTAAGTTAGCAGTTTTAATGCAAGATAGAAAGATATCACTGCCCGATGTCTAAAAGGATGCATGTTTAAAAAAGAAATAAATAAATATAAATAAAATTATATATATATATATATATATATATATATATATATATATATATATATATATATATATATATTATATATATATATATATATATATATATATATATATATATATACATATATATATATATACTTTTATTTTTTTTAAACCACAGCACTGTTGTACACTGTTGAATCTGATGTTAGAAGATGTTGATTAAATTCATATAACAGCTCTGACAGTAGTTCTGGCTACAAGGAAGGCTCATATTGGCTTGGAAATGCCTTATGTGTTGGTTGAGGTAGGGTTGACTGAGTTCAGAACAAGTTTGAAAACTGTTTTATTAATCAGTTATATTAATAAAGAACTATTACTGTTCAGGTATAATAAATTATGTGACCATGTTTATATTTACTGACTCCCATATGTAAAAGAATGGGATGAAATGAATGTTAGCAGAGAGTCTAATATGTAAGGAATAGAAATTGATGGGGCATGCTGTTACTGTTACCACCCTGAAGTTTAGAAAGATTATTCTGTCACCAACCTCTTTTCTCTCTTTCTCTTGAAGTAAAAAAAAAATACTTATAAGGAAAAACAAAAAACACAGCTTGACATGTTACTAAAAAACCTCAGAAAACAAAGTCCTCTGTTCTGAAGACTTCCTGTGGTGGAAAACTTGAAAACGTACTGACTGTTACAAAGTGCTGACACCTAATTCCAATAATATTAAATAAATATCTCATTACAGAAAATTTCACCATATCAATGATTATACATTTGTCTGTGTTAATCACTTTTTTATCCATTAAATTAGTATTAGATTATCTAGAGTATCATACAAGTCTCTCTGAATTAGTTGTTACAATAGAAACAATAAAGTATGAGTGCATTAATTCTATCTGTGTGCTCCATCCATCCATGATCCCCGTGATCCTGTAGGGTCATGGGGAACCTGGAGCCTATCCCAGGGAGCATGGGGCACAAGGCGGGGTACATCCTGAATAGTGTGCCAATCCATCCATGTCATCGCAGGGCACAATCGCATACACATTCACAGTAGCATATCTTTGGACACGGGGAGGAAACCAGAGTACCCGGAGCAGCACGGGGACAATATGTAAACTCCACACACAGGGCAGCGGCGGGAATCAAACCCCCAACCCTGGCGGTGTGAGGCGAACATGCTAACCACTAAGATTTTAGAGTTCAGGTATAAATATAGTTATTATATTTATTAAACTATATTGTTCTGCTCGCACTAATTAGAATATTCTTTAATATAACAGTAATAGCTTCATCCTATTAGTAGGTGTTAGGACTAATCATGATTAAATGTGTATGACGGTGTGAGAGTGCACTGTATGCCTGTGGGATACACACAGGAGTGTTGATGGAGCATTATGAAACATGTAATTCTGAATGGGCTAAGCATATCTAATTGTGTATGGGTGCAAATTAGGCATATACTTCTATATGTCTATGACGAGTGCAGCATATTAACAAGAGCAAAACAGGCATACAGTGCACTTTCACACTCACACAACACACAATCATGATTAGTTCTGATACATGATTATAGGATTCACCTAGTACACTATCCTATATAGTAGGATAATCCAAACATAGAGTCTAATAAATATAAAAAGTGTATATGTTAATGGTTAATAGTTAAGGTTAATAGTATTTTAAAATCACCAAACACTGCCCTAATTGGTTATTTTACATAATGGCAAGTTTGTTATTAATTCAAAAACTTAAAAATAGCTAAACAGAAATGAAAAGCAGAGCAGAGGCAATTAATTTAATGCTACATGAGATGCCGGGCCTCCCCTAAAATTTCATTATGTTCAAATGAAATGTTAATACAGGGTGTCCCCAAAGTCTCCATACATAGGGGAAATGAACTCTTAATAGCAAAATGTCTTTTTTCTGATAGCCTTTAAGAATGACTTTGACAGAAGAAGAATGTATTGAAATCATTCTCATGGCTGGGTCAGGAAGCTGTCGCAAGGTTGCGATGGACTTTATCAGGAAACATGTCAAGCACATCACACACACGACACTGCTGCCAAACTTATTAATAAATTCAAAAAGACTGGAGGAGTTGCAGATCAACCGAGAAGTGGACGTTCATGAACATCCACGCAAAAAGGCACAACCGATGTGGTGCTGAAATACATAGTCCCCTATGTATGGAGACCTTGTACATTAAGTGTAAAAATGTGTCTATATTATTCATCACTTTTGGTGAAATTCAATAATTTAGCAAATTAAATAATCAAATACCTCACTGCAACTTCAATGCGCTGTTCGTTCATTTAATGCAAGGTTAAGTCTTTCAGCACCAGTTAGACTCGAGTGCTGTAGTGCTCAGTAACCTAATTCATATTCTGTTATTTTATCATTGTAATTGGTAAATATTCTAAATCAAGTGGATAAAGTTGTGCATGATTATATGAGATGTTTATGAGAGGTCTAGATAGCTAGCTGACTTCTCTAAAACTGAGTTAGTTAATTAGCAGCTTAACGGGCAGACAATTTTATCGACCTGATTTTTGAAAGGTCTTCCGATGCTTTTACTTATGAGGAAATACTGAGAATTAAACAGGAAACCAGAGAAAAACATGAAACAGATCAAACAGAATGCACACGCACATACTGTATATTTCAAAAACAGACACCTGTGCTGCCCCTAGTTTAAAAATCACCAGGCGCCACTGGAGCAGAGAATGGAAAAAGGTTGCTGAAGCAATAAGTACAAAAAAGTACAGGTTATATTATCTGCAGGGGCTGTGAAGTTGGCCTTTGGCAGGTTTTATTTAGCATTGGATGTTTGTCTGTAATTTAATGTTAATTGATTCAAGCAGGTGCTAGGATGTTTCTCTGTATAACTGTTGGCAGGTATGGGTCATAAAAGGTCTACTGGGCATGCATGTAGTTATTTGCAAGTACCTAATTGCTCCATAATCATGAGAATACATGGCATTTTTTTCATTGTGGAGAAACATAACTGTATTAAGCAAAACAACAGAAAAAGAAAATAAGGGGTTGCAGTGTAGCCATAGCATTATTTAGCTACAGTAATGTACAAGCCAGTGTGTGTGTGTGTGTGTGTGTGTGTGTGTGTGTGTGTGTGTGTGTATGTTTCGTCACTTTTGTTATTTTTATAATCTCCAACAATGCATGTATTTCATATACAACCACAATTCCGAAAAAGTAGGGACAGTAATGGAAATGCTAATAAAAACAAAGGAGGAGTGATTTGTAAATGTACTTTGACTTGTATTTAAACAAAAAATGTATAAAGATGTTTTTTGAAATTGATGCATGCAACAGATTACAAAAAAATTGGGACAGTCTCCAAAAAGGCCTAGTCCTTCAAGAGCAAGGATGGGTTGAGGCTCGCCAATCTGCCAACAGATGTGTCAACGAATAATCCAGCACTTTGAGAACAACATTCCCCAAAGACAAAATCTGTCAAATTTGGGGCATTTCACCATCTACAGTGCACAATATAATTTAAAGATTCAGGGAATCCGGTCAAATGTTGGTGCGTAAAGGTCAAGGCCGAAGACCACTTCTGAATACGCATTATCTCCGATCCCTCACACGTCACTGTCTTAAAAACCATCATGAGTCTGTAATGGATATCCTGACATGGGCTCAGGAATACTTTGGTAAACATTTCAGGGTGATTGCAGGTGATAGCATGGCCTGCCTGCAGTCCTGACCTGAGAATGTGTAACACATTATGACTTACCCAAATTAAGTGCCCAAATGTTTAAGTGTTATTTAAAGAAAAGGTGATGTTACACAGTGGTAAACAGTCGACTCTCCCAAGTGTGGAGTGTGTTGCAGTCATTACAATTGAAATGAATATATATTTTCAAAAATAAATTAAATTCACCAAATAAAACATCAAATAATGTGTTAATAATGTATTTTCAATATAGAACATGGTAAGTTGAATTTTCAAAAAAGAAAAAAAAAAGAAAAAATGTGTTTTTGTTTTTTTTTGCATTTTCCATACTGTCACAACTTTTTCAGAATTGGGGTTGTAGGTTCTGTTCACCTTAACATTCGATGTCCTACAGTGTGTGTGTGTGTGTGCATGTGGATGTGTGTGTGTGTCTCAAAGAGAGAAGTTCAACGTACCCCACCATTTTTTATCAATTTGTGAGTTCTCTGTGTGTGTCAAGTTCACTGTAAAATCCCATCCACTTCAGTGTGTGTGTGAGTGTGGGTGTGTGGGTTCGGTCACCTTTAGGTGTCGTCTCCTCCTGTGGAAGCGCAGCAGCTCTTTGTGCTGGCGAGCGATGAAGTTGACAGCAGCATACTCCAGCAGAGCTGAGAAGACAAACAGCAGGCACACAGCCATCCAGATGTCAATGGCCTTCACATAGGAGACCTGTAGCAAAGACATGAATGTAGATTGTGTTAGCAATGAGACACAGTACAGTGAGCATGTCAGTATGGAGTCATCTTAAGTCATTTCCTTAGACATAATTCACAACTGAGGCATTTGCGCTTTTAAAATGGTGCCATGTGTCATAAAATATGACAATTCTATTCAACAATTCCTCCAAAGCCATAGAGCTGGAAAGAGATAAAAGCAGTCATCTTTTTTTCGCCCAAAATAATGTGTCACTGAATAAAAACACAACAAGGTTACATTTTAATGTATTGTTGCTCCTAATTCTTCACAAGTCTGCCTCTTAGAGCATGATTAATCTTCAATGACTAATGCCTCAGGACCAGTGGGGTCGGCAATTAAGATATGCCTTGATTATATGTCTTGAAAAAAATTAGGAAAGGTGAAAAAAAAAATTACACATCTGTCTTTCAACCTATTTCTTGGACTGGATAATTGAGTCTTAAATCCGAGCATTAAATATTTCCACAACACATTTTCATGTGAAGTGAACTGGTTAAATTCACATGATTTCGCATGATGGTGATGGTGATAGTGCAAAATACAAAGAGAAGAATATAGAGTCAGAAAGCACAGTGTAATGTGTTGCAATTTTTCAAAACTGACCCGTTAATGCATATGTCACAGTTAACTTAATTATAAGTTATATTAAAAAAACATTCAATGGACAACAATGACAGGTCCTGTAAATAAACAAGATGATATACATGGAAAATATACAGAAAATATACAGAAGAACCAAAAAATGCTTCAAACCAGCAGGGATACCTTTCCTAATGCATTTATATATAGAAATATCACAATTTAACAGTTTTAACAAGACTGCTTTTTTACTAACCCTCTCCTGTCAAAAAAAAGCCTACTCATAATAGTGGTGCCAGCTAGGTACACATGGAAAACAGTTCATGTAGAAAATAATAATAGATTCTGTAAATAAACACAGGTTTGGACAGACAATATAAGTAGGAAAAATATTATAATTTATGAGTTTGGAGGAGACATTTTTAATCTTAAATAACCATCTAAAAAATAGTCTGCATAATCAGCTAGGTATACGTTTTAGTATGTCTTAATGAAATTTAAATTTACAACCAGAAAGTTACTAATGAATAGGAATAAGTCTAGTTAGTATATACACATCCATTCATCCATCCATCTTCTACTCCTTTTCAGGGTCGTGGATTATATATACAATTTCCAATTATTTTAATCTCTAAGCAATATTGTATGATAAATAATAATAATGTAAATTCAGTGCACTAAAAAAAACATTCTATGTATATAATTATATGTATATTGGAAAGCCATATCATTAATTTAATCATGTTCATATCTGTAAATCAAGAATGCCAGCATTTTCATTTATATGGCAGTAAAATATCAGTCTGTATCACTCTTCAGCACAAATTGCATTATTAATGTGCATCACTTCTAGGGTCAAGGTTGTTAAAGAAGACAGAAAGAGACAGCAGAATCCTGATGAAGTGAGAGGGTGTGTGATAGATGGCAGAAACTGGGCTGAATGGCGGCATTTCTATCCATGACCGTCGCCAAGGGAGAAATTCCATGCACCAGTGTGTGCCGTGTGTTCAGTGTGTGCACGCTGCTGCACCTCTGCTGTTACAATGATTAGCATGACATCAGAATTGTATGGGATAGAGGTTGAGCAGACCATTTAAATTCATAGTTTAATCTCCAAAGAGAAAAAGAGAGTGAGAAATAAAGAGAGGGCTAAATTCCTTAAAAGTAAACAGTGCACAGATGGGCTTTATTGTAGAATTAATTATTGTTTATTAATTATTATTAATTATACTACAGCTAAATTGTATCATACACATTTCATATTGATTATGTTCAGTAGCTGAAAAATACGATACATAAACAGTTACATATGATTTTATATGCTGGCAAAGGGAGGCTCACATTTTGATAGATATACTACTCAGAATCATAGGTGCTGCTTCTTGTAATCTAACTCTAATCTAAGAAAATAAAAAATTCACGTTTCCTGGTCAATTTATATATCTATTAGTAATTAAGTACATGGTCAATTAGTAAGTCTTTATCATGAAAAGCGATAAAGTCTCTCAAATAACTTGGCAAGTCAATATCTAATTTGTCTAAGAAGTCCTATCAAAGACTCAGCAAGTGGTCTGAACAGCTACTGTTTTAACACTAGCTACAAGATATGTTCATAAATGCAGTCTTTTTAAAAGTTATA
Organism: Ameiurus melas; assembly: GCA_012411365.1. Taxonomy (NCBI): domain Eukaryota; kingdom Metazoa; phylum Chordata; class Actinopteri; order Siluriformes; family Ictaluridae; genus Ameiurus; species Ameiurus melas. The sequence continues at coordinate 15,963,128 of CM022754.1, read as the reverse complement.
CATATTCTCCAAATGAGAGAGAGAGAGAGAGAGAGAGAGAGAAGAGAAGAGAAGTGAGAGTGGAGTTCTAATGGAGTTTGTCATGACTGACCTTTGGCAGAGAGGCTCTGGAGCCCGAGCTCTGTGTTGTCATGGTGAGCACAGTGGTAATGCCCAGGCCCACACGAGCAGGAGCAGCATCCATGTTGATCCAGAAGGACACCCAGGACAGGATGACGATTAGCAGACTGGGGATGTACATCTGAATCAGGTAGTAACCCATCTGCCTCTCCAGATGGAAGCGGGCCTCGATGCATGTGAACTTCCCTGAAACACGCACCAGACAAATATGGTTATCATTACAGAGACACAATTTCCCTCGTACATGACAGAAAATATTAATAGGTGTGAATGAATTAAGCTGCACACATATTGAATGTAAATTGAATGCATTGTTTTTGACATAATGAATGTAAGGAATGTAAATAATATATGATCTTATGTGTTATAAATCTTATCTCGTGATATTATTCAGCCTATGTCTACCAATTCTAAACTTTTTTTTTTTTACCCAATTCTACTTCTTTAATTTAATTTATTATATATTTTTTTCTTTAATTTATACAGAGTTGTCACTTGTGGTTTTAGAATCTACAAAAAAGAGAATTCCAAAATGTTAAAAATGGGAGTATATTCTGCATACAATTTATTTGAGAGTATTTATATCACAATGAGATACGTATCCATGAGGGTTTCCTCCAGGTTCTCTGTTTTCCTCCAAACTCCCAAAAACATACCCCTAGGTATGCGCCTAGTGCGTGCAGACCCTGTTAACCCTGTGTTACTGTGGCAAGGAGCACTCATGGTGATCAAATTGAATGAAATTTTGTTTTTGTTTTGTTTTCATTAGTTTTTTATTAATTTTTTTTACATCGTTTTGTAACTTTTTAAGCAGGTAAAACGCTGATTTATTCATTTATTTTACACAACTGATAGCAGGATTATTCTCTCCTAACATACCATCTGACTTATTATTCATAATCCATTCATTGTAGCTAAATCTTGAGGTTTAAGTGCTATAATGCACCTGCTCCATGTGTCTATAGAGATTATGCTGCTGAAGTGGTGGCGATGTGTGTCAAGCAGAAATAGCATACGACAGTTCTGCTGTGCTGGTTTTTTTTTTTGTTTTTTTTTAATGTGACAACATTATATGGGAAAATATTGAAGCTGAGACACCATTTAAAGCATAATCACCCACAATATCTTCATATACTTTCTCCCACATTCCAGAAACCAGCAGCCTCAACAAGCAGAGAGATGTGTCAAATTACCGTTTCTGAGGAAGTTACAGATGTACCACATACAGTACAGGCAGAACTAGGTGGAAAACATTAACTGACTCCATAAAACACTTCTTAGCTCAAGGTATGCTACATTTCAGCACAGTGGAAATGCCAGCATTTAATGTAATTTGTGAATAATTCGACACACAGTATGGGTTCCCACTGAGAATGTGTTTCTCCAACAAGGCAATTCCAGGCCTTTTATAGTACAGAAATGCTTTGGATGCCTAAGGTTGAGGTAGCATAACTGCTGTGTAGAAACATTTTGTGTCTAAATCATTTTCCAAATTAAAACAAAAACAGCATGGCTGTTATTCAGTTTTCATCACACACTTTCATGGCATGTGAGGGGACACAGTGGCTTAGTGGTTAGCATGTTAGCCTCGTATCTAAAGGGCTGGAGGTTCAATTCCTGCCTCTGCCCTGTGTACGTGGAGTTTGCATGGAGTTTGGATAACCCTGTGCTTCAAGGGGTTCTGCCGGATACTTTGGTCCAAAGACATGCATTGTAGGCTGAATGTGAGTGGGTGTGTGAGTAATTGTTTGCCCTGCGATGCAGCACCCTGTCCAGGGTGTACTCTGCACACTTCGGGACCGTCGTGCCCTGAGTCACCTGGGATAGCCTTTAGGCTCCCAGCGACCCTGTGTAGGATAAGTGGTGCAGAAAATGGATGAATGGATTTTCATGCTATGCATTAAAACAACAGTGTAGTGGATTGGATAGGGAAATATACCAAATCCAATCTAATACCAGTTCAGCATTTTAGGCCAATATCGGTCCAGTGTCAATACTCAGTATCTGATTGATGCGTCCTGATTAATTTAAATTCATTGTAACACTACCTTTGCCGGCGCAATGATGAAAATTATATATAAGATCTGTCTTAGTCACAGAAACCCATTGAAGACAGGACAGAAAGAAGACAAACTATACAGATGCCAGAGACAATGTCGGCACTCAGCAAATCAAACAAGACAGCAGCTAATAAATCAGAATGAAGACATATGAATATCTGTAGTCAATGGAGAACCAAGGACCAGCGGTACAGCTCAAACGATGAAAATTCAGGGCCAGCTAGGGAGAATGTTTGTCCTTGAAGAGTGAATTAACATTTGTGGGATAAGAGAAGAGAAGTGAGGGGTGAAGATGGGAGGTGAAGGAATAGATAGGAGTGAGGCACCCTCAGGGTTTGCACTGGTGTTGTGCCATGAAGCTAAAATGGAGAGGTGAAAAGGGGAGACAGAGACAGCATATTGCAGCAATCTGCTCCTCAACCACATACAAGGAGCAAGTCAGCAAAAGACACAGAGAGAAAGTTAGAGAGAGTCAGAGAGAGAGAGATTTTACTCTGATCTCTTATATTATGCTATAGATGAAGCGCACACAGAGTGACATAGCTCAACTCTTCATAGACAAGCAGGCAGTTGACACTCATTTCTGACTCGTAGTTTTATCTCTCAACCAGTGTCAAACTAGGCCATTTAATTAATCCCAATTTTGATGTTTTGAACCTTCTATATATTTGACAAAATAATGTCACAAATGTGGTAATGCACACAAAAAACAAAGTGTACATTTGTATGGACCAGCTATAGATATATGTGACTACCAATTTTCTAAGACAGGACACAGATCACATCACTCCGCTGACCTTCATTTTTGCACAAATTCTACACCTCTTAAAGTAGCATTCCTGATGGAACAATACACCCTGTGTCCTTTCTGTTTTGCTATGTTTTATATTAGAGCCCAAGTAGATTAGCCTTCAAGTCTAATTCCCACTTTATCTTGAGGGTAACAAATCCTGACTGGTGAGAATGACCAGACAGATGGTTTTTAACCCAACTGAAAGACCATGAAGGAGAAACGGAGCATGGCCGTGACGGTTCTTCTGCCGCCAGAGACTATTATCTGTTTTCGGAACTGCTTGTAAAAAAAGAAAAGAAAAGAAAAAGAATCATAATGTCTCTACGTGTGCCTTGTGTATAGTGTCCCACACCCTGAAACATTCATGTAGAAAACGAAAAATACTTGAACTACATCATATTTTGAGATCAATACATTGTATAATCTTACTTGTCAAATACATCAGCACCCTTGCAATGATTATTTTGTGATGCCTGCTCTATGAGAGAATAACAGCACTGAGTATCTTCCTGTAATATCTAACAAGGGTTCACACAGGTATAGCGGGATCTTGGTCCACTCCTCCATGCAGAACACTTTAAGGTCTTTTATATTCTTAGGTTTGTGCTTGTAGACAGCCCGCTACAATCCACATCACAGGTTTTCTATATGGTTCAAATCCAGAGATGGGCACTGCAAAATATTGTGGGTCTGCATATATATACGTATATGTCTTTGCTGGTCTGGCACTCCAGAAATAGCAAGGGAGCTTCACGTGCACAATATTTCCAAGCCTCAGCAAGTGTGGGGTGGGTGCTAACCTGTGTTGTAGTGTTTGGTGCAGTAGCGTAAATCTTTCTCCTCCTTCAGGATAAACTGGGGTAACGTCAGTCCATCAGCCACTTGCACAGCACCTTTTTCGTCCCATTCAAATATCAGATCGTTCATAGTGTAGCCAACTGAAAACGAGAGGGGTAAACAAGTAGTAAATTACCACTTGTGTAAAATAATCTGATAAAAAAATTATAAAGAGACAAGAAATATTGTCTATAAATAAACTATAACACTGCAATTTTTACTACCACCTAGTTTTGCTAAGTGCCAGACCCCTTGAATCTGCTGCATCCCTTAGGACAATAACTAAAATAAGAGTGAAAGAAGGAGCAGGCAATAACCTGAGCTTGCAGCATCTTTCCACACACTCGACTTTAAGGTGCACGTAAATTACTGTGCTCCTCATTTCTTTCTACGAGCCAGCAAACATCCATCTCTGAGCCAGTGAATAAATCTTCCCCAACATTGTGATGAGCAGGGCATACTTACAGCTCTCCAACTGCATTATACAAGTCTGCACGTCCATCGGGAAATTCTTCAGGTCCATGGGACAGGCCAGAATCAGTGTTATCCTGTTAACAATCAGATCAGGCATTGCAAGCAAACATTACATTCTAAATGCAATTTCAGCCATTCCCTCTCTTATCTGCCAATTTCAGCGGTCAGAACTAACAAACAAATACATTACATATAACCGGTAAAATCTAAATGATTCTAAAGTGTTAGACAGTCATTTCTGTACATGCAGCTAAAGTTATTTATCCTGAACCTAATTTAGTCTAGAAATTAACTTCAGTGAATTTCACACATTTTCTACTCTCTCAGGATGACAGCATCACTACCACAGAATAAGAGCTATTTTCCAGCGTGCAATCAGAGTGTGCACCAGCCCTGATGCAATTTAGAGGGTGTTCATAGCCAAAAGCGGCCTGATTCGAAGTGTTCATCTGATGGTGTCAAGTTAAGAGATGATGAAATTCAAGATACTACACATTACTTTCCTGCCCTCAAAGCATACTTTAACCCCTTAAATTCAAAGGGTCCAGTCTTACATTTTGCACTCTGAATCACAAACCTTCCATATTAGTACATGGGACTGTACACATCTCATAATATGCTAGAGTATGCTACTTTAAATACAGTACTGTCCATGTACTAGTCCTACACTTACTTCAGACTAATCTGGAAAAACAAATACCTGTTTTTAAACATATTATAGTTTTGTTTTTTTCTCTCGAAAAATATGCTATTAGTACATATTTTAATGCCACTTTTTAATAATAGTACTTGCCATTAATTTGTCATTTGTTCTGATTTTTCTTTACTCGTGGGCTTCATGAGACCTTCATGAGCTAATCCACCTTTATTTAGTGATGTATACAGCAGTATTTACAATAAATAGGGCTGTCATAAAGCCATTTTCCCTTCTCTTCGGTCCACATGTACACCATATGGAGCGATTTGCTCGGCAGCTTGTGATTACAGTCGGTGCTACAGGTTTCCTGTCCTCAAAAGATGGGGATAGCCTCTTCTCATCTCATCTCATTTCATCTCTTCTGCCTGAGTGAGTGTATTTTTACATTACTAGCGCCCTTTTACGCATGCTACAGAACACCATGACGTTTTGAGTTGGCTTTCCCTCATCAGCCTTGCTAGTTTATTAACTATCGCTCAGCATGCTGTTTGCTACAACCTGCACTTTTGCAACTGCTGCGTACAGTTCTCCCTTGCCATACCATGTTTTGTTGTGTTCACTGCTAATTCTGCTAAGTTAGCTGGTTATTTGCTAATGCACAGACCTGATGATTGAGTTGGTTTTCCCTTTAAAGTGGTTAACCTAAAGCACCAAACTGAAAGACACATGCAGCTGGTGTCTGAATTCTTTGAAAGCCAATGATAAGCACCAGCTATGTGCTCACTGCTCATTGACCATCTAAAGCAGGGGTGTCCAATCTTATCTGGAAAGGGCTGGTGTGGGTGCAGGTTTTCATTCCAACCAAGCAGAAACCACACTTGAGTCTTTTGAAAGCCAAGATCAACTGATTAAACAGGTGGAATCAGGTGTGGCTCCTGCTTGGTTTGAATGAAACCTGGCACCCACAGTGGCCCTTTGCGGATAAGATTGGATACCCCTGATCTAAAGCATGCAATATCTGATACGGACATCCCCTGAACTGCCTGCGCTGCAATGACAATGTCGACTTACGACATCATGCTCAGCTGGCAGATTTAGACCCTGATTCAAAATCCAATCTGACTCAAGCCCTGAAGCCCAAATACTTGGCTAGTTTTTCCATATCTGGCAGGTGAATTCATGATTTGGTGGCAGACCTGGCTCAGCTGAAATCTCTAATTGAGAAGATGAGGCCATTCAATTCTGAGGGTCTGGATTAGTCCCTGCAGCAATCACAGACAAAGCAGTAGCAGCCTGAGTAGGATTGGATGTTACTAGGTAACCCACAGAACCAAATGCAATCTCTCGAATACTGGTTACAACTGAATTACACAAGCACTTTATTGAGAAGTATTAGCACAGGCAGCTCATCCATGGCCGATCTCTATGCCACATGTTTTAGCTAATATAAAAGATCCTGAGCAGGTCAGGTTTGTCCATAGGTCAGCTGTAAACAACTACTTCTGATCATTGATGAATATGTTGCAGTGGTACAAATTTCACAAAAATACCCGATCTTTTTCAGGGCTCATTGTCTTGTCAGAGCCCACCAAAATATCACACCACTCCAAAGTTATTGCTTTGAAAGGATTAGTTTTGAAGAGTTGGACAGAGATGCACTCATTAAAGTAGACACCAAAGTTCAACACAAGTACTTTTACTGAACTTACATCCTTGTTCAGAAGAAGGTTTGTCCAATTCATGATTTGAGAAGGTTAAACTGGTTAAAAGACATACTCCCATTCTGAATGTTAAAGTGGTCACATGTAGTACAAGCTGAACATCCACAGGACTGGTTCACATTGGTGGACTTGCGCAACACTTATTTTCTCGTCCCTATTGCCCCAGAACACAGATGCTCTCTAAGGATTGCCTTACAGTGCGTGAGAGTGTAGGGCCCATCAAAACTAGTAAAGTTGAACCTGATTAGGGTTTTAAATATGGAGGGCTATTCTGAATATTGCAAACCTTACTGAGTCTCAGCTCTAGAGGCTCTGATTTCAGCTGAACCAAATCTACTGCCAAGTCATTTAGAGAGTAACTCTTCTTGCAGCACTTATCATTAGTAATGAGCCTGGGCATTTACAGATAATAGGCTGTTTAGACTAAGAATCCTGGGCAAGATTCAGCCAGAATTCAAATCTACCAGCCGAGCATACAGTATGTGTATTTGTATGCAATCAACCCAGGAGATGGCGGAGTCACACACAACATCCTTGAGATGGTCAATACTAAGGCAATCAGCATGTAGTGAATGCACATTATTATTTTTCAAGAGATTCAGACATTATCTGTATAGTTATCAGTGGTTGCCTAGGCAGTACATTGTAGACTATGGGGGCAGTCCGACCCAAGTCCAGAAACACTCACATTTTTTTGTTAAGGGAATAAACACTCAAAAAGCTGTGTATTAACCAGAAGCCTAGCTAAGAAGAGCAGACTTGGCAGTAAACACTGCATGGTATAAAGAGGGAATTCAAGCTTTATGATACTTAACTGCATATGTTAGACACAGACTCCAATAGTTAATTAGTACATCTGGCAGAATACCGAGAGTAAGAAAGAAAACAACCAATTGTCTGGCAAACAATGCACTTAGAAAACAAAGTGAGAACCAACTAAATGAAAGTATACAGTACATAATCTAGTCAGTGTAAAGTCACCATCACTATGGAGAATGTGTATGGAAATGAGAATGCCTGAGACTTGCTAACAGTGAACATCCAAATTACAAACAACAGCAAGATCTAAATGCAAACTAAGGTTAGCAGACACCACGGTGCTCAGTAGTGTTTTAAAATAATGCTTGCAATATCAGAAAAAAGAACACATTAATGTTGAATGTAAATAAGAGAGGGCTATCTATAGCTTTGGATGACAGAACATCTGTAGCTTTGACAATACTCACAAGCTGCTTCCTCCTACCTCCTGTTGTTCTGGTTAGTGGATTGAATTCTGTCTCAAGTAGCTTCGGATAAATGTATCCTTTGTAATTGTAAATGTACATGTAATTGTATTGAAAGTCTCTATTATGAAAACACTAAAAATTGTTGAAAAATTAAATACTCCCAGAATTCTTCTAAAATCATTGCCCATTTTAAATGGCCCATTTCTATGGCACATTTTTATCTTGTAGTTAAGGCCTTGTCATAACAAATGAAAAATATGATACAAAAAATAAGCAATTTATCAGCCAAAAAGCCAAAATAGAAAATCATATAATCTTTTAATTCTGATTGGATCCAGCAGTACAAATTAGATCTTGATTATATAAGACTTGTCACCTTATGCTATACAACACGTTCCCATTTTTAGAGATCCTCAGCAGCTTGTTGTCAGTGGTAACCTCGTGGAAATTGGCACCTTTTTCATTGGCAAAGAACAAATCTGGCTTCCAAATTGAGTCTAACATGGAGGGGTCGAGGTCGAGGGAGTCATCAGGGTATTCACTGTAAGCCAGTCGGGGGTCATTCCACTGCTGTCTCAGGAAAATATTCACCCTGTAATCCTGTAAGACAACAGCAGCTATGTCAGCAGACCAGAGGTGAGGGCATGCATCCATTCCATTCTAGCTACCAGCATTAGTGCTTTTAAACTAACATTACCTAGGAAGAAACATTTCAATGTAAATGTAAACAATGTTTGGATTCTTTTTGCTTTGTTTGTTTTTAAATAGTGGAAAGCAGTGGTAATTTGCCCCAAAAGCTTGTCTTCAATGTCATGCTCTCAAACCCAGCCATGCAGTTGTATTGTTTCTGGCAGTAATGTACCTTAGGATGACTTACAAGCATGGAAGCAAATATACCAGTTGACCTTTCCAATAGCAATCAGCCTCAAACGTTCAAAGCAAATATCCTAATGCAAGTCAAAATTTCAAAATATTTCAATAGTTTAGTATAATCTGTTTCTGGTTATTAGAATTGTGCCTCAAAAACACAATCAGTACAGTGCAGATGGAATAGAAGCCCTCACAGTTTATACCAATATTTTCCCATGCTAACTGTAAAATAACAATGCAACCACATAAAGCTCTAAGTGAACAAGTTCCTACAACATTTAGGAACATGATAGGATATCCCTTTGGAACTCTCTTCCAATTGAACTTAGGAAAGCTCAGAACTTTGACATTTTTAAAGCTCAACTCAAGACATACTTCTTTTAAACTAGCATTTGCTTGCTGATTTCTACTTTTTATTATTATTATTATTATTATTATTATTATTATTATTATTATTACTATTATTATTATTATTATTGTTGTTGTTGTTTTTTTTTAATTATTTTCTTTCCCGTGTACTGCTTATTTTGTGTACAGCGCTTTGAGAAGCTGCTTTTAAACGCACTCTATAAAATAAATTATATTATTATATTATTATATATATATGTATTTTGCAGTTAATTGTTAATCGTTCTCTCAAGTCTACCATGGCTATCTGGCTGTCCATTACTACAGCCCAACTCTAGACATAGAATGAAAGCCTAAAGGAAAGGCTACCCTTTTAAGTCATTTTTTTTTCCAACAGAATGATCTAGCAAACAAGTATGGAGTGGGCATGCATTCATCAGCATAAACTCAAGGGGGAAAAAGACCTCATATTTCCCACTATGATTTCTCCAGGCTAAGGAGACTGATTTATGACAAGAACCGACACATAATGTGATTCAAGCTCAAGGCTAAGATCCCTTTCTGATGGTGACAGATTAGAAAAAGTTTGGCTGTTTTCATGACTTCAACTAACCACTAACAACTGAGAGACTTTCTGGATTTATTTTTGCTCTCTCTCTCTCTCTCTCTCTCTCTCTCTCTCTCTCTCTCCTACTTGAGAAAATGAAGAGGGGATGAGCTTATTAAATGGCCAGTCAACCCCTCCCAGAGTCTCCGACATCCTAAACAGTGTAACTAATGTGGCTAACAGCAATCCAGGGGGAGTTGCTGGTCCAAGTAGTGGTCAGGTACTGTCTGTTCATTACAGAACAAAGCACGGATTTCAGTAGCCCAATCAGATTATCGATGTCATTCTCATTCGTCGTGCCTTCCTCCACCCTCTCGTTTGAACATCAGTGTCAGTGACTGATCAATTTCTCTGGCTGCGGAGGAGAAAGAGAGTGGAAAATACCGCATTTGTTTTGCATGAGCTACTCCTGTGGGCAGCAGCAATTTTTGGTCAGTTCAGCAGATGCTGAGCAGTAAAGCTCAGCTATTCAAGCCTTGGCATGGAACCTACTTGTGTAGCTCTGCTGGAGGGATTTGAGAATGCTGTAAAGTGCTTATGAAAAGGTGTGAATTGTTATCTGCAGGATTGTTTCAGCACCAACCACAGTGTCCTTAAGTAGGACTGGGATGTAAAATTTTGTTCTGAATTTGATTTAACCCTTTACTGCATGGTGTTGCCATATGGCAACAATTAATTTATCTGCAATTTTTATAGGCAATAATACAAAACTACTATTTTCCTATGTAACCGGAAAAAAAGGGCTTTAACTTTAAAAAGTAAGTTACCATCCATCCACATGTTTTTACAACTGTAATTCCATTTTGAAGAACATTACATACTATATTGGTAATAAATTTCCAGAGAAAATGTGGAAATGTGGAACTCCTATAAATCAAATTTTACAATGAACCCTCTACTACATTAATTATTATATTAATAATATTACATATATATATATATATATATATATATATATATATATATATATATATATATATATATATATATATATATATATATATATAAAACCCTTAAGTGTCCTAGTGTATAGAGTCTGTGTTGACACATCTTAGAAAACATGTTCTACACACAAGAATCTTCTTCACTTCCTGTCATGTGATAAAGCCTACCTACTACCTACTGAAAGCATAAGTCAATTCCTCCAAAACAAAGGTAAAATGTATATATTTATGGTACATTTTTGTTGCCATGTTGATACAAATTAAATTAAAATAAAAAACTCTACAAACAAACAAACAAAAACAAACTCTGCGTAATAATATACACACTCTACAAAGGGCACATTTTGGATGTACAGCAAAAAAAATATTGTATTGTTTTTTTTAAAATTGATTTGCTGAATTTTATTTAAGTGAAATTACGTTTTATATACGTTTTTTTGCCTTAACAGACAATCTGCAATCTGTACTCAGCCATCAAAAGCAAAAATTATAATGGACTGAGTATCAAGAAAACCTAAACACATATATAATCGGATATTTATTATGTAAAAAATAATCTTTTGGCTCACCATTGTTGTTTCAGCAATGGATCCAAAACTGTTAATAAAAATGTTGCATGTTACATTCACAGGTGGACCTGTAAAGAAACAACAATATATCAGTCATGTCAAGTGTAATATTAGCCAAGTAGGTCATAATAATCAACAGATAACACATCTTTATTTAAGGTTTAATATTTAAAAGTTATGATTCTTGTAACTTACCTGATGCTTAAGATAAACAGAGTCAAAAAGAAAGCTATTTACATAATGCATTATAAAAACACTATCCTTGCAAACATTATTTTCCAAGGTGACAGTCTTTGGTCAGCTGAGGCAGGATACCTTAATACCAACGAGCTAAAATAAATTCCACTGAGAGGACAGTATCAAGGTCAGAGATAATAATTCAATGTTGCAGTGACCCTCCTCACTGGACCTGAATACTTGCTCGTACAAGCATTAATAAGATTAGACCGTGAGTGGAACAGACTTTCAATGAAACCTGGGCTATGCTGTAAACAAGCAAACCAATATTGTTTAGATGAGTCGTGACGTCCATGTCTATGATATAAGGTATGACTGCCAAGGTGCTCTCTTTTTTAGGGCATTAAAATAATTAAAACCATCCTTTGCCAGACAAACACAAGTCGTTCAATATAACTCATGTTTTCAGCAAAAGAAATGAAAGCAAAGATCATATCTTCTTTCTGTACATATCATTCAGAGTGACACATCTCATAAATGCTGTCCACCTGTTCCAGATTTCTGATATAGTCACACACAGGCCTGCTGAACAGCCGAACAGAAAAAAAAAAATAATCCAACGTTCTATTTCTGCCCACTGTCCAAAGCTCAAGTCAAGTCAAGTCAAGTCGAGTGGCTTTTTATTGTCATGAAACAATGTTCCTCCAGGACCATGCTGCTACATAAAAACAACACACTAACAGCATGAGATGATACAGAACTAAATAAGACCTGCACATTTCTATATAACGTGTACCTCCAAATGTGTGCAAACAACACAAGACAGTACAGTACTACTAAAACAGGACAATGGCACAGTAAGTGACAGTGTAGCTCTGACCAGTACACAGTTCTAATGTGGAAGTGAATAGAGACAGCTATAGAGCATCTCAGGGTGCTGAATAAGTAGATTACTGGAAAGTAATCAGTATATCATATATCAGTTTCCAAGGGAGTACAGTTTTCATCTCTTTTAGATTGTAATATTATGTAACTTAATATTTTCTAATATATTAAACAAATGGGCATGGCATTAAAATTAATTGTATTTCTGTTTTATAACATACAAGAATTACTTCGATGTAAAACATTTGAATCAGTATCAACATGCCAATTTCATATATGTGTGAGCTATGTGCATTACAAGGCTTCTTATCCTCACGCTGTTTGCGCACTCCCTTCACTGGCTAATGTGCTGCTTAGAATAATTTGTCTTTTCTTGACATTCCTTGCCGTGTGTGACGCAGTGCTGCCGCCTATGCGGTTTATTCCCCACCTCCTCCAATGAGAAGAGAGAGACTGCTCATTAACTGTAAGACCAGGGTGACTCATCGCCCAGAATGATTTGTTTTACTACATTTTTGCCAAATGATCTGGGAAAACCTGCAAACACACACAGTAGCCATAAAAGGAAGATTTTTTTTTGTCGGCCCCTCTGTCCCAGTGAATCGAAGCCTCATTTTAGTGGCATATCTCCACACCCTTTTTGCAGAATGACGGTAGTTAAGAGGCATCCCACGTTTCACTGCGCTTCCATATATTGCAGGACCATAAACACAACACGCTTACTTTTAAAGGGCAGTTTTTTCCCCTCCAAAAGGAGAACTGATCAGAGAAAGCTTGGTTTTGGAAGCTTTAGTGTTGTAGGCTATGAGCAATTGAGTTCCCCAAAAGCATAAATGAAGAAACTCAGAAATTCATTATTCTGATTCATTCCTGCAGTAGATCACTTTTCCAGCTTCCTCCTGGGTGAATGCCTCCAGGGTGAATGCAGACAAATTACATACTTCCTCACAGATGCAAATACAGAGGAGAAAGAAGTGTGTCTAGAGACCAATCACTATTTTATTAACCAATACTGCAACCTGGCAGCTGACTTGTTTATAGCTGTCCCTATACAGACCACACTGTGTCAGCCAACTCACAATAGCAATGTTAGTACATAGTAAAGCTTTAAGAATGATATCAAACAACCTGCACCTATCTTTCCGCCCTCCCAAATAATTTGAGGAAATATCATGCCTGGCCTGATGTGACCAAATGACAGCCCTCTAAAAGCAAAGCAAACAAATTTATTACAATAAACTGGCGGCTCTTGGATAAGTGGATTGCCACTGAAGAAAATGCGCCACATAAATAAAGAAATCTTAATGATATTGCTTATGTTTAAAAATACAGCTGCTCTCAGCAGAATCACAATGCCCATGGCACATTAAATATTCATATCACCCAGGCTGTACCTAGAAGGTGTTGGCAAGGCAAGTTTTTATTGAACTAATAAACAGGATATTGCCCACATGCATAGACAAGTGGAGCACAACTCATTTTGCCTTCACTGAGGAAGAGGAGAAAGCAAAGTGCTCTCCAGATGCCCAGAACTCCATGCCGCTGTATGTCAATGCTGTGTTAAATGTCAAAGGCTCTGTTCTTCGTTTATCAGCACCTGAGTTGACTCAGAGCACAGCATGGTTTTTAATTTCAGACAGCTACGGAGTAGTAGAAAAAAAGTCAAGCTGACAAAAAGGTTCAAATTCAAGCTGCGAACAGCCCAGTTTCGCACAAAAAAGGGAAAGCAAATCATATAACCACATTTTCCCACTACATCAGAAGCAAGGGATTTGATGTTAATGTGTGAAAATCCATACAGGGTATTTTTCAACAGATTCCCAAAGTATCATTCATGGGGAAACAGCGTTATATGTAGATCCCTAGCATGAACTTGACAAAATCTTATAATGCCTTTCAATGAAATACAACTACTGCAAGATGTCCTAAAATCCAAACAGCTTTCCTCACAAGCTCTGCAAACACAGCAAAGTGTGATCACTGCTGGTAGACACCTATCTTCAGCCAGCCTGCCTGAAATGCTAAACCATTCGACTATTTCTGCATCCTGTTTATACCACAACAGAATCCAGATAAGAAGGAGATTAGGACACAGCCTGACCATCCATCATTGTACATTTCATTCAGCTAGAGGCAACCCCCACCATTAGAAAGATTGCATTAAAATTCATAAAAGCAGTGTTGCTGTGGGCCAGGCTGAGCGAACAGTCTGAGCGTGCAACGTCACACTCCTGAAAGTAATGACAGGTTGCTAAATCACCAGAGTCCCTTTGCTGCCCCTGAGGCCAGCACTGACTGACATGGGGACATGACAGCCTTGTGCATGGAGAGGGACATAAATCAATAGGAGGGCCATGGCATGCAGTTCGGGATAGAGAACAAATTGACTGCAGTGTGATTATACTGGCTTATGAGCCTAGTCCCCCCCCCAGATCAGATGAAGGATTGGACAATGTAGTCAACAGTGTAGTGAAGGTGTTTACTTCGAGACTTTATTCATGATTTAACATTGTACAGTGGATAAACATACTCTGTTGATCTATAGCTGCTGTGTAAAAAATAGATGGAAAAAAAATACAGTTTTATGATGGCTTTACAAAAGATCAGCTCTTCTCCATTTGAGACTGACGCAGCACAATTCTTAGAGTAGCCTATTTCTGTGTTGTATTTATAAGAGTAAAATTATTCCATTTTTTAAATTAATACCTTGCTGAGTCCACAAGCAGACATTACATATAGGCCTAAATATGGCTTAAAAATAAAAGTCACAATTCTATTTTCAAATTCAGGAGACATGCCGAGGTTATAAATTTTGGAATCCCATGAATAGGAAACTTTGTAAACTGGCTGTTAACTAAAATGACTGTATAAGTCTTACAGCCTAGCAGAAGCTTTGCTGTGGTATAGTATACATCATGATTTTAGGGGATTACTGTAGAAGAACTTCTCTTACCACAAGATTATTTAAAAAGTACAAGTTTCAAGTACCTCCAAAATGCAAAGAAATGAATAAATGTTTTAAAAAATAAAATAAAATAAAAATCACTCAGTGTGATTCTCTCGGGGCTTAAAGAACACTTAAAAAAACCCCAGTTATGGTTCACAGAAAAAAGATGTCTATCTCCTAAAACAGAAAATGTTCCCCCGCAGGACAATCTGATTAAAACTCAGAATGATTCACCCTGAAGCAATCAGTGTAACTCTTGGAGACATATAGCCTCTCTTAATGTTTCACTGTCATGATATCCCCATGTATAATTTATCCTAATTATCAAGTGATAAATGGTGCATCACAAGCAAAATGAAAATGCCATGATGCGTTAAGGTATTTGACTTTGATGTAATGTATGCAGCAACGTGACGCACAGTGCATTGACATTAAAATGAACAAAGTATAAGACATCAGAAACAAGGGAACAGTAAAGTAAACAACAGGCATATAAGCAGAACTTACTAATTTTATTACAAATATAGTATTGCTATAATAAGAGAGAGGATCTATTTTAGAAACCAAAATCAACTTTGTTTTACATTCTTTTGGATAGCCCCCTCTGGCAAGGGGAGTGTATCTATGTTCCCAGGGTCCTATGTTATGTCCTATGTTGCCCAGCATTATATAGCACATAATAGGAATAGGAATAGGAATAGTTTTTGCTTAATAGGTCATGGGTTATTGTGGGAACTCGTCAAAGTGGTTTTATGTTCCTGGACTAGTGTCCAATTATGAACGAACTCGGACTTGTCATGAACTCGGGTAAATCTGTACTCAAATTTCACATGGACTGTGACATTTTGGACTCGGCAATTTTTCCAAGTACAGTCGAGTCCGCATCATATGTAACTTGAATGAAAGATAAAAAATAAATAACAACATAACATTAAGATAAGAAGAAATTAGTGAATGCCTCCCTGCCTGACCAGGGGGCTTTCTGTGCGCACGCACTTGAAGCGCACACACAGAAAACCGCCTCATCGTGCATGTACCGAATTGAGTTCTCTTTAACAGTTTATTACACTTGGACGGTCAAATAAATACACATACATCATATCAAAATGCAAGTATGGCCAATTAATCATGCAAACACAGTCGGTTATGTCTTAAGTGAATGTAAGCAATTGGGTAAAATATCTGAGGTGTATAAATACAATATATCGGATTTGTGCATTACGTGTTTAAGTGACAGTAGTCTAATTAACCTGCTGCTGTCTGTGTCATTAATGTTAAATCAAACAACAAAAGACAAAGAGATAATCACTCATTCACTCATTTGACTGAATAACTTCAGTAAATTTAATAAGAATCACTGTATATGTCATACAGTGAAGTCTATTTTATTTGATATTTAATTGTTTTAATCAATTTCCGTAGTATTTCTTACTTACACTACTGATAGACCTACCGGAGAAAACATATCATTATCGTGAAATAAGATTGTTGTCATTTGGTGATTCCTGTCTTAAATGAAATGTGAAATGAAACCCTACCGACAGTGATTTTTCTTTTTATCAAAAAAAAACTTTTTTTTTAATAAAAGTTATAAGAACAGAGCTGTGTTCAGAAATTAGTTTGTTGTCATTAATAGACAAAAAAAAGCAGTAATAAAGCATGAAGCTTGTTATTATAACATGCTGCTAAATGTAAATTTACTCTGTACTCTTTCTCTGAGCCTGTATAACTGTGGGGGAGAGGCATCAAATAATTGAAATGTCAACTTGAACTGGAGGTCACAATATAGTGTGATACAATAACAAAACAGGTTCATTTGTTTGTAGTATATGTATTTGCCAGAAGCTAAAACAGTACTTCCTGAGGTAAAACTGTTTATCCAGTAGTCAGTCAGAATGCAGCAATTAAGCTAGTTTGCTAAATTCTAATGGTAACATATCTTGTAAATCATTGAGCAGTGACAGTATTTCCCCACTGAATTTTATATAAAATAAATGATTAATTATAAATACTCAGGCATTTCTAAAATATCTAGAGTCAGACAATTTAGATCAAAGTAGCAGAATGCATACTTTTTCTGTGCAACGCAATGCACTGTCATGACCATGGTCCATTGAGATGTTCATAGGACTGGCAAAAAAGGTATTGCATCTTAATTACATCTGCTATTTAAATTTTACACATCAAGATATTTTAATTTCTGTACCCACCCCAAAACAGTGCTTTTCAAATCAGTGTAGAAATGTCAAATTAATGATAAATACATATGCTAATATATATTTCCATGAGTTTGTAAAAGTTGCTTCTATAAGGACTGGGATAATCTTCCATCCATCCATCTTCAAACGCTTATTCCTGCTTCAGGGTCGTGGTGGGATAATCTTTTGTGGGGTAAATGATAATTAAAAAACTGCATGGTGTATGAAGAATAATGCCCACCAAGGCAATTTGTGGATGCTGATGCAATGACAATCCATTTGATAGTACTGGTGCACTGAAACATCCCCGAGGTTGTGCATTACTCAATACCAAACTGTTGTGTTTGGGAATGAGCCATGTATACAACATCCTGAACAGCTCTTGATAAAGCTAAATAAAAGGAGTGTAATAAGGATTCGATGCCAGTGCTGAGCCAACAGGTCTAAGACTGCAGTCAGTGCTAAATCTGCTCCTTTATTCTCCACACACACAGACACACAGACACACACACACACACACACACACACACACACACACACACACACTCGTGCACACGCACACACTCTCACATAGACACTTACTACAATCCAGCTTTATGTCACTATATTATTTGGCATTGAAATTAAATTTAAATATGTTATAATGAAAATATTGTGATTTTCTAAAAGTATTTATAGGTGCAGGAATAACTCAGAGAGTAAACAACATTCAACAATACTAGTTATAAAGCCCAAACTAGCCAACTCTATACAGCGCCAAGAGCTTCAGGGTGCGTCAAGAGCTAACACCAAAATGCTATTATCCACAGAGAGGCAAGATTTAATAGCAAACTGATTTGATATATAAATCGTTAGTGCTCCGCTCAGGATACTTTCATCTCACACACATGAAAAAAATGTGCACCGACAATGAAGAGAGAGAAATGTCTGGATCAACATAAATATATACAGATTTTCAGCCGTAAAACAAATACATGTGTGGTCCTGAAACACACATGCACATATCTCCATCTACGGTTACAGACCGAAAACCTCACACAGTCTAACTACTGCTTTTTATAATGTTAGAACGATGTCACTCCAGTTTGATTATGTTACTACTAAGCTTGATTAGTCCTGGATAAAGAAAAAGGAAGTACCTTTCTTGTGAGTACCATCCGATTTGGGGCCATGTGGGTCTAATGAAAAAAAGATCAGGATTAAACATATAATATTCTAACATCAATAATGTTATGCCGTTATTTTCTCTGCAGAAACAACAGAACAGAGAAAAGGAAGCATAAGAAGCATGGCCCAATCCTTCAGCTAGTTTACTTTACCATACACTTGTGCTTTGAAGTGTATGGCAGGGAAGACTAGGGCCACCATATCAAAGGCAAGAGCAGGTAGGATGCACTTATCTGTCCAGAAATCAGCGGGCAAGGAGAAGAGGTGATGCAGAAAAATGAAAAGAGGGGTGTGGGAGTGTGCAATGCAGATCTCATTACAGGAGGCAAAGGTGGGTTAGCAAAATGCACTAAGAGATGCAAGTACATTATAGAGAAGGGAAAATGCAAAGACTACATGTCAAACTGGCCTCACTGAGCTTTGTGGGTAGCTTTTTCATTTTTATTGGCTGGCAAATTGCAAAAAGCCAATTTTTTTTATTTGATTATTATTTTCTTAAGGCTCCTTTACTCCCCTTTGTAGGTATATAATCCCATCAGACAACAGAACTGTGTCAGACAAAGAGAAATTACTCAAAGATAAAGTACAGAAAGCATTCATGGTGAATGCTTTATAGATTCTGTAGCCTTCATTCCTTTCATCAGAGCATGTGATCTATCAGATTAAGGCATTTTCCCCTACAAATTTCAAGCAGACACCAGTAGAGGTTAAAGCTCAACCATTTGTCTTTTAGTTTGAAAAACAAATGTATCTTGAATCTAAAAATCTTTTCAAATTCCCATTAGCACATTTGGCTGTTACAAACTTGCTGAATCATGATATTTTCATAATTACCATGTCTGCAGAGTAGTAACACAAAATGGGTGTATTGTATTGGTGTATTTCTTATTAAAAGTAAATGACATCAAATAATAATAATAATAATATCAGACAAAGGTTTTAAAAAACACAAGAACTATGAAGAGACTTCTTTTCCCAATTGTTGCACAAAAGCAATTATGTTGGATATTATAGGAAAATAGAATATGCAATTTCTGTGCACACACACACAAACACACACTTATACATATACATACATGCAGTATGCACGTGTCTATACTCCAGAAAATCTCATACATCTGTCATGAAAGTCAAATTTATCATTATCTGCCTGGTGAGGAATGGAAATCTGCCTGCAGGAAAAATTCTTGTTGACTGCAGTAATCCGTCTGTGTAACTTGCAAGGGAACTCAGTCGTAAAATGAACTGCAATTACTTGGCATAAACATGAACTGCTGCAGACAGCTGACTTAAGCTCTGTAATGGGAGGCATTTTTCCTTCTATCATGCTACCTGACCAGCAATCCCCTGTGTCAACATAATCCTGAAGATTCAAAGGGGCTTATCCTTTGTGAGGAGGATCTGTATGAACTATTTGAGCCTCAATACCTCTGACCCAGCTTTGACTGTGCTTTGTAAATGTTACATATTAGAGTCTTTGACTATCTGCAAAAGAGCTAAGTCTCTTTATGAATGTCAGCCAACAACAGCATAAAGAGATGCTTTCTAAAACCTATTAAAAGAGGCAGTGTATGGGAACCATAGAGAACTCATAACTAAAAATGAAAGGACAACCATGGCTGTTAAGGTGTTTGTTTCCCTTTAATTTGTCAGTTAAATGTGTGATTCAATCAGAATTTAATCAAACACTTTTTTTTTTAATCAAACACAAGTTTTTGTATTTTTCTCCAGATTTACACTACTTGTTTTAGTCAAATCGTGTACATCTATTGCCTACTATCTTATCAGCACAAGTTCGAGCAGTACTGTGAACTTTTGGAGCTTGCAAGATAACAAAAGTATTTGAATATGAATTTGGGATATTTGAATTACATACATGCCACATTAAATAAATTATTTTTTCTTTAATGATTGTTTCACCTATCTTTTCCATATTAGAAAAGTTCAGAACCCTAAACACAAATCCTAAAAATGTAACAATACAAATCGTGTTTAAATTAAGTCAAAGGTGAGTCATCCTGGAATCCCAGAGAAAAGTAGATTTATTCAGAATGGTCATACATCTGTGACTGGGTAAATGCTGAGTTTGATAACTCTGAAAGCATCTATTTTCACCCCCGAGAAACCTTTGACCTAATTTACAGAACATTTTTTAAATTATTTTTGAGCTTATAATTTCAGGGATTTATATTTAAGGCTCTGAATTTTTTTAATCTGAAATTTTAGGGTTCTATTTTTTTTTTTAATCTGAAATGTTACCCCTAGCAATTTCAAAACAAATGGGGGAAAAAAATTCAAAAGGTAAATGTATTAAAGACAAAGAAAAATATTTTTATTTAATGTGACGTGTATATAATTCAAATGTATGAAATTCATATTCAAACACTTTTTTCATCTTTAAAGCTCCATATGAACTCATCTCAAAAATTGGTACCAGAGCACCACTCCACCACACACTAGCATAACTACACCTATGATTACATGTGTAAACTGCATCCATTACTACATCCATTCATAAACACACTGGCAAGGTTCCATACTGGGTCCCAATCATGCAGCTTTGAGTCAGCATAGTTGAATTGTAGCTGCTACGCACGTTGACTTCAAATATGAGCAACATCATTTACAGAGTAAAATTCCCAGGGTCGATGGTGTCTGCAGTCCTGAGAGAGTTGGAGCTTTTATAACAATTTAAAATGTGTATGAAATGTTCAAATCAAATCTACCCTGCTCACTTTGTACTGGATGACTGCTCTGTCACACTACATATTTACTTGTCTGCATTGTCTATGCAGCTGTGCGCTGCCCTTTTCACGGCCCATGAGAAAACAACAATATTTCTACTCCTACCATACGACAGCAAGTGCCGCATTGGAGATATGGTTTAAACTACTTTCTACTACTTTGATATGTTGGATAGATTACATCATTTGGCAGTGGGGAATCCTCCAGAGAGACACCGTTAGCAGCATGATCCAATTTCTTTTTGGTTTTAGCTTGGTTCCAGCATTCTTACATTTGGAATGACAGATTCGCCCAGTGCACAATGTCCCACAGCATATCAGCTCACAGCATTATTTCGTTAGATTTTGTAAACAAATCAAAAACCACAGAAACAAGTCCTCTATTCCCGGTATGAATTCTACACTCCCTCTCATTATAGAAGCTCTCATCAATCAATTAAAGTCCAATTACTGAATGCAGACAGGACCTAAATCAAGCTCCAGCAACAAATCATAAATCTTCTTTAGGTTAAGATATACATGAGGTGTAAATTCATAGAGATTATAAACAGTCATAGAGGAACAGGAATATCCAGAAAAGAACAAAATCAGATACTACTGTATGTACTGCAAATATACCAATAACACACATTATATTTACACATGTACACCTGTGTACCCATTCAAATGTAAAATATCACAGTTCATATATAAACTGGTCAATAATATAATGCATTGTGGTTGTATTTTAAAAAAATCTTGATGGTCAGGACAGATGAATGAACAGCAACAGATCTAAAGCAAATCACACTAGTGATATCTTTCTGGACTTCGTTGCACCTCATGGTGCTCGACTCCACTGCTCCTCAAATCCACTGACAAGATGAACCAGGAGACTGCGGTCACAGCTATACTCCACTCCAGTTGCCGAAAACTGCTAGCGATTACATCAAAGCCTGTTTGAAAGAGCCTCACTGTCTCAAACTTTCCTGACTCCACAACCACAACAGGAAAAAGTGTCTTCTCAAACCAAAAACAACTGAAGAATATCCTTGCTTAGGCAAATTGAAAGTTGCAAATAAATTTAAATGTATAGAATTGGAATAATTTTATTGGGTCATCCTGACAAGGTTTGTCCTAAATATGGCAGGATGGATATGACTCTCAAAATTTTTTTGATGGATTTTTCTACAGTGGGTCCCAGCCATCACCAGTATATAGTTTCTTCTCATGTTGGCACATTCATAGCTTCAGGCCATTCTCTGTCATCAAATTAGCAGGAGTGGTGGTAGAGTGCTCCTTCACTATAAGAGCTGGAAATAAATGTCTACTCAAGATAGACAGTGTGTGTTCAAAAGCAACCTCTGGCTGAGGACACCATCATGAGTTCGGTTTATTAGTTCTAACACTGAATGAATGTCATTACTGTGCTCTACAGCAGAGCAGCCAAAGGCAGGAATGTGAGCACTTCCGGCTCAATGTGCTCATACACTCCTGACTTGACAGCCATGACATCCCATTGACTTTCATAATGCGTGTTCATGTGACCATGTCTGCCTCCCGGCTCTTAGACAATAAAGTAAATTTCATTGTGTTTTAAGGTCACAGTGAAGGGCCGGGGCTTGATTATCATATTTTCTTATTTTTTAAAATATTCTTTCCAATTGCAGTAGTCTTAAATTCATCATGAGGTAAAAATATACTCAATGTACTGTAAGCTAACCATGCTTTGTAGTATGGCTTATTTTAGGTGAAAGATGTCATGCACCCAGTTTGAAGAGACACAGCTCTACCTTCAAATAGTCATACAGCTCTCTCTTGAATTTGCTCTCTGTTTGTAAAGTGTGTGTGCGCACTCAAATTGATCCTGCTCGCTCACAAATTTATTCTCAGGTTTATCTCTGCCCAAGTCATCAACCAATCAGAAAGGTTTAAATTGTTCATACCCACCAATGTTCTCACTGATAAAGGAAAGTACATGAGGCCAGAGATTTTTTAAAATATGATTTGCTTAATTTTTTGTATGTTGGCAGCCAAAATGTTCATATATAGACATATGGAATGTATTGAAAGTTTTGTAAATACATTCCTGGTTGGAAAATGTGATCTTAAACATATGCCTGCATAGGAAAATAAATCTGATAGAAACTCACATGTTCCACAATAATTCATAGCCATCTGGATGCAAGAACTTTATGTCAGAGAGCAACATTTCTACTATTTTAGTACCTATGAAACTTCTAACAAAAGATAGAAAATGCTAAGCTCTAAATTATTCTCATTCTTAGCTAGTAAAGCTTAACATACAAAGGGTTTTAGGTTTATTGCAAAGCAGCTTTCACATAATGTCACATAATAAATAGCATATGTGGCATAGACGCAAATATTCACACTTTACTGTATGGGTTTTCTACAACTTTTTTTTTAAAGGTTATATTGTTTAACATTTGTTTTTCTTTTCTAATAGTGTGAATAACAGTGTGCTTCTGTTGTTCATAGATTCATTCTTTTTTTTTTAATTTATGTTAATTACAAATACATTTAGTATTAAATATATATTTGTTCATGACCCACCCTTCCTTGGAGCTTGATCTGAAATTAGAATGTAGGTATTTTTTGTAAAAGAGCAAAATTAATTATTTAAGTATTGTGCTCCTGACAAAATTATTCCACAGTTCCTAGCAAACTAATAAAAGCTGATCCACGGAGTTTGCACAAGAAGAGCATCACGCAGTATTACCCAGTATAGACGAGCGCAGGGGATAGTTGGTTTTTGCTGCATCTTAGACAAAATGAATGCATTCTTTATCATTTTACAACTGATTCATTAGATAAAAATTGTCTTAAACTAAATTGAATCAAATATAAAGCTAAAACAGGAGCACAGCGTCAAAATGCATTTACCAAACCGCCTTCAGTGATGCAGAACGTTTCTGCATACAGCAAAAAAAAAAAAACAGCAACCTTAGCTATGAGCAAGGTTAAGATGCACACCATCACAGAACCAGTGAGACCATTTCCTATCAAGCAGCTGAAAATAGAAGACAACAAACATTCTGAAATTCAGCACATTTACCTACCAATAGTACTTCAACGGTTACAGGGAAAAGCACAATTATCTAGTTCTATTTTTCTATGTCAATTCTAGGTTCTGATTTTCATTATCATTATCTATCTATCTATCTATTTATCTATCTATCTATCTCTCTCTCTCTCTCTCTCTCTCTCTCTCTCTCTCTCTCTCTCTATATATATTTAAATAAATATAAACACAGACCAACTCTTAAATATGCAGCATTAGTAAGGATACCTCTGACATGCATCTTTCAGTGACTCTTGTTTGGGATTGAGATATTTTCTTATTACACATATCACACCAACCTCTGCATCAAAAGGCAAATACTAACCCAAACACACTGTTAGGACACAGACGTAAAGTTACCGGCCCCATACAGGAATGTAGCCAGCCTAGGAAAAACCCTCATAAGGAACAGCCTCTTAAAGTCTTAAACAAAGATTATCACAGGGATCATTTCCAAAAATGAATAGAAATGAAAATCCAATTTCACATGCTAATTTTGTCATGCTTCGCTGCACTGAAATATGGACATAGGTTTGCTGTTCCATTCACATGCAAATGCAATTTTTCAGTAAATCTTGGGGATTATAATTCAAACTTGACTAGGCACCACACACAAAAGGTTCGCCTAATTTTTTAAGCTGATTTTTTTTCTGACACCTTATTTTCTATGGGAAACCCAGTAAAGCTTGAGCATTTCAGCATATGGTGGAGACATTTTGGATCAATAGCACAATTGATCACTTGCTTCCGTAGCTTTTTCTTGACCAGTGATCAATGGTCAAAATGCACTTTACTTCAATATGCAATTTGGAACAAATCCCCAGCTCTAAAAGACACATGCCCAAGCATTTCCAGTTATTCAATCCAAGCCATTGCTTGGCTACATTCCTGTGTTTTTCGCCGGTGTGTCTACGGCTTCACCTACCTTTAAAATTAGGTCTGATTCTTGCGTCGTACCCAGATACTTTCCCCACGAGTTTGTCCAAGAATTCTGAAGGGGGCATAGGGGAAGCAGCTTTCCGTGCTGCAGCTTGCTGGGATGCTGCCAAGCTGAAAAATAAGATAGAGAATCAGAGGCAGGTGTGATATAAAATGCGTATGCTTTTGCAACTTTTTTTATGTGTGCAGACAGGACTACAAGATGGATTAATTAAGATGGTATTTCGAATACACATTTTCAGAGATTGCAAAGAAGACTTTGCAAATAAAGCGTGCTCTCAACCATATTTTACTCTACCTTTTCCCTTTAAATTTAACCATAAACCAAACACATCTAACTGGTTCTGGCCAATTGTGATTACAAGTGTTCTATCTTCAATGCTTGTAAATGTTCCTCAGGTATACTAATCCTATTTTTTTTTTTATCCTGGCAGATCCAAGCTTACACTCTTCACAATACTTTCATAATAGTTTCACTGTAGTATCTGAATAATTAATTATGCTTATTGTTAATAATAGGCTTTAAGATTAATCATTCAATAATATGTTTAAAGGGGGTTAACTGACCAAAACACACATACCATTATTGAATTGTGATGTTGTGGTTTGTGAAAATCACATCCATATATGCTTTTTGAACATTTCATTTTGCGTTTAATCCTTTCATATCACTAGTCTGAGACCACAACTGAAAATGCTTCTATTTTGCATTCATTGGTAATTTAATACAACACATTACATTATTTACAACAACTTGAGTGAAAAGTAGAATCTTTGAAATATTTACATGAATTTCAGAGATTCTTAGTATTTGGTATGTGCCCTTTTTGCTTTAACGACAGTGTGCACTTGAGCTGGCATGGATTTCACAAGTTTGCGCAAAACCTTATGATCCATTTTAGAGTGTCGTCTGAACACACGCTTCAATAGAAGAGATTAGTCATGAGGAAAATCTGACCTTTTGTACAAAGCAGTTAACATGGTCAATATCACTAATTTGCTTTTATTTGAATAGGGACCTAGAAATAGTGGAGAATCTTGAATATTAAAGATGTAGTGCATTTACTTTCTTTATTTTAAACATTTCAAAATTCTTACAACCTTTATATATGTCTATATATGTCTATATATGTCTATATATGTATATATATATATATATATATATATATATATATATATATATATATATATATATATATATATATATATATATATATATATAGTTGTAGAGTGACATCCTGAGAAAAAGAAGCTACATAGCTTTTAAAAGTCATTTGAAACCAAAAATAAGGGCTTTAACCAATACAGCCAACCTCAAGAAAGTTCATACAAGTTATTATATTTTATTTTCTTGCAATTGTTATTGACATTATTTACTTGTTTTTAATTTTGAATAGAATAATTACTGTTGTATTGTAGCCTAATAATTTTAACATTGCATTAATAGAAGTGATACTATATACAAACTATATATACACTACTATGCACTGCTACAGTCTGCTATCTAGGCAATGCACTCTCGCTTTTGTCACTTTTTAAGATACACAGGTGAAACAGAAAGACATATACGACATTGCAATTGGACGTGGCATTATGACACCATATAGTGATGACTTGACAATATTACTGTAACTGGATAAGGATGAAAAGTGGCAATTGTAAATATTCTGTTTTAAATGTGCACAAGCTTAAGAATTAAATCAATTATGTGCCTGCAGAGTTTGTTATCTGTTCAGGCTAAAGGTCATTATTCCTGTTTACACACCTGCTTTTTTAGAACAGACTTTCTCCCTAGTCAATGTTCATGTTCACGGCCACTGCATTGATCATTCACACATTCACACACACACACACACACACACACACACACACACACACACACACACACACACACACAGACACAGCAAGATAATCAATAAATGAATTTATTCTAAGGACCAATTTACTGATCACAGAATCAATGTTTGACATAAAGAGATCAATAATCATTACATAGCTCAGCATATATAACACTGATAACACTCATGTCCTTGAAACATCTACTTGCTTTGTCCAGCTTTTCTTTCATTTCTGTTTAATTTGTGGTTGACACTCCCCCATTCAAAGTTAACTAACCAGCAGTCAGCCTCATCCTGCTTCACACATCATTAAGCTTTTAGCTCATTAACATTTAACACTGCGGTCTTCTTGAGTGACTGTTCAGGCACATTTTTAGCTTTTACACAGGGTTGTACAGTATGTATCATTAAAAAAAATTGCATCTAATTTACATTTAAAAAAAGGCTACATGAGTGTATTTACTGTATATTGTGCAATATGATCCTCCTTTTGTATAAATAAGACTGAAATAAGCAGAATTTAATTTGACTTTTAAACAGCCTCCAAATTATTTAACGTGATCACAGCAATCAAATAATTTGCTAAATAATTTACAGGCCTTAAAATAAATTAAAGTATACATCATAATAACTATAGGATACTTTAACAGTGGTGTAATAATTTGGTTATAAAAAGAAATGAATAGAGTAGTCTACACATTATTATAAAACAGCTATACAAAATGAGTCAAAAGGATGGCATAGAAGTGTCTTAGAATTCCGTGCAAAGAGGCAAATTTTTCTCGTGTAGGTGGTTGTAATCTGATGACTTGCTTATTCAGCTGTGTAACATTTAAGAATATAAATGGCACATTACAAGTCTTCCTGAAATGTAGACACAATGTATTCAGCATTAGCAATACAGACAAAATCTGTCTCTTTCGTCCTGAAGATATGGTCTTGCAGTGAAACCCCAACAAGATTTGTCATGGTTTGCCTGATTGTTGTGTTGTGTCCTATTCACAGATTTATACCTATTATAACCTACCCCCTAACATGAGCCCATTCTGTTGATAAAATCTTTGTGACAGTGTGAAATCTGTGAACCCTCTCTCTTTTCAAGTTATCTATTTTGATTTTCTGCCATCCACTCCATTCGAGTTTAAGAGTGTGTGTACCCTGGTTAGTGTGACTCATTTTTAGCATACTAATAAACCATGTCTAATGATTAAAGATTGTAAAGATCAGAGTAGCACTGTTCTAATTAATTTGGATCAATGCTGGCTGAGGCACTTGTGAGGTCTTTATGCTACTGCTGATGCAGCACCAAAAAAAAAAATGGCTGAGCCCTCTTTCCAGAAAAACAATATGCAAACAACTCAGACACTTGCACGCTTTAATGCAGAGCTCTTATCAGTAGCGTTAAATGTTCTTACAGCCTTTAAAGAATGAATTTTGAATTGATTCATTCTGTGCATTTTGTAATACTTGAAAAAAATCAAGCCACATTCAGTTCCAATATTGCACTTCCTTTAGACGTTCCCTGCTCAAGCCAGTGACCAAAAAGGCCAGCATAGATCTTAACAAACTCTAGAGTAAAATAAAGTACCTGCGCTTTTCTGATTTTAGCTGGCTTCTTTTACATTTGCCACATTCACATAGCTGTACAATGGCAATTGAATCCTAAATCCTAAAATTAAATTGAGTTATTGCTGACTGGAGTGCACTGCACTGCTGATTCACCTTTTTTCGTGATTGAGACTGATAGTTTGTTGATAATTCATTTGAAGTGCAATCAGTCTTAGGCAGTGGAAATCAATAATGTATTGTAATGCATGTGAACTTGTCCAAAAACCAATACTAACAGGAATAAGATAGAACTCCCCAAAGTATTTTGTTCTGGTCAAAAGATTTCTATTTAACTCGAACTGCAGCAGTAAAAATGAGATAAAAACCAAACAAAACCGAAAACGATTACTGGGCCACCGCGACCAGCTGTGCTTGAATAATTACCACACAGGGTCTCACGTGATCGAGCCACACATGATGAATCACATTCTTATTATAAATAATGCTGTTTACACGCAACAGTGCGATTTTTTAAATTGCATCCTACTCTCAGAAATGAGATTCCTATTTTCAAGGCTGGCTCAAGGTCACTTTGGGGTTTTCCTACAATCAGCATAAACCAAATACAGTTTGCATATGGTTCAACAGATTCATTTAGGAATTAATTTGTCATCCACTTGTTCCGGTCTAGAGGACTCCAATAATCCCTGACTATTCTTATATTCAGTAATAAGGCACATATTATAAAGAAACAAGGAACATACTATAACCTCATCTCCAGCAAGCTCACCAAGATCCATTCATAGCAGGGTTCTTCAGGAGGTGTATTCTCATATCATGTGTGCTGAAAATAACATATCTTTCATATACATTAATGTGTACTGATTCATTCATCATAAGCAGCTGCTTTATTATGGTCAGGGTTGCGTTGTATCCAGAACACTGGGCGCAAGGCAGGAATAAACCAAGGATAAGCCCATTACCTTACAGGGCACCAAGCACACGCATTCACACATATAGGCAATTAGAGAAGCCAGTCCACTTACCACCATATTTTTGGGCCATGCTGCCCAGCAACTGTTTATATGGGTAAAATTTGGAAAGGGTTTGGTAATGAAATTTCAAAATTTGTAAAGTGCTTGGAAATTAATTTGTGAAATAAGAATAACATGCAATAATATCATGTAGGTTAAAGGGTCATGTTTTACTATTATTCATGCATCAGTCCTGTTATAACTCAAGCACAGATAATGTGGAAACAAACATGGACCAGAGTTAGCAGATGCAATTACTAAAAAAATGTTGTTTGTGTGGAATTTGCATTCATCAGTGGTACTGACACTGACATGATAATCAATGTGTGGCAATAAGTCTGCATGTTGAATCAGATCTGTGGTCAGCCTGAGACTGGGAAAGAGATATCAATTAAGAGAATTTGCAAGTTCAGCACCGAAAGCTGATGCTGCAATATCACAATTCAAGCTCATAAATGAATGGCCCATGCAGAATAAATAAATGCTACAAGCTCCTATGCAACAGTAAACATTCAAGGCATTTATGTGCATGTAAGTGAATTTGTGTTTTTATGTTTATGCTCAATGTACAGTAAATGAATGAGAAACAGAATACAGATATTTCTCTTGTGAGTAAAGGTAACTAGCATTTTGCTCAATTATGCATTTATACACCTTGCTCATATCAACTGATAAAACTGAACAGAATTCAATATCATAGAGCAAATGAAACTTTTACCCAGGAAGCTTCCTATTAGGAAATATGGACACATATATGACCAATATAGGTAATGTCCTAAAATTCATATTAGGTTCTGAACACAACAGCTCCAACGCTGTCTCTTTTGATACTGTATGGGTGCTGACCAGCCAGGTTTTTAGTCTTATCCATTCAGTGCAAAGAAAAAACAAACAAACAAACAAGGTACAGCTATTAATACAATACTAAACAAAGTGTTTCAAATTGCATATGAATCTTGGACACAAATATTAGATTGTCATAGTTGCACAAGGGCCTCACTAGAGTGGATTTTCCTGCTCCTCCTCCTCCTCAGAAGAAGAAATAATTGTGGGGAAATGAGTAATAATAATGTCTATATTTATATTACACCTTTAAAACAATAGATGCATAATGTGACTATGTAATGCATATTAATTGTTTGTCTGTTTTTGATTCTGAATCTTTCACAATGCTTTAGTGGAAAGCCAATGGTTAATGGTAATGGCGCTTAATGGACGCTACTAGTCGCTGTTACGCTGTTCGTCCTGTAAAACTGGAACCGCATGCAGCTTTCCTGGCTTCTTCCACCTGCCTCAACAGGGAGGCATTAGCCTGTGAGCAATTATACCCACTTTCAAATGCCTTTACACACAAACAAAGCATGTCAGGTTCCCCGAGTACTAACATGACCTACCACGAGTTCTTCACCTGCCCTGTTAAAGTGTTTTCCTCCTGCGGAGAACGCCCATGTAGCCTGTATATACAGATTAAGCGATGTCCAAAATGACTCCCTTAAGTAAATCGTTTCACATTTCAACAGTTGAAATTGCATACTCACCTGAAAAACACTACGGTTTCCCACAAATAAATTCCGAGTGCGCTTAATCTACACATTGTGGCAGCTTTGAGGTCTTCCTTTGCACGATTTCTGAATTGCGCTGATGATTGATTGCTATTGTGTCTGCTCGCTGTTAGGGGACCAGATCCAAAGGTAAGGCAGGGGCTGTTTTTAAGACCATAGAAACGAGCTGATCATGATCCTAACACCGGATGTCGGCTGGCACCCCGAGAGGCTTCAGTTCGCGTGTTCAGAAGCAGCTCTCCGGATCGGGGATGCGATCCAGTTCAATTCAGACGTTCACTCCGGGCAATCCATAACGGCGCGCCAAATACTCTAGCGCCGTCAATGCGTCCGTGCTTCACACGTGCACGCCGAGTTTCAACGTCCGAATTTCAACTCTCAACCTCCTCAGCACGGCGCGATTCCAGTACAAGTTATATGGAATAAATTAATACGTGAGTGTGTTTTTTTTTTCTTTTTTCAATTTCTTCACGCATCCATTGACACGCGTTCCGGGATATAATGCGTCGCTTCGGAGCCGCGCGCGCTCGCAGGAACCCGGCCGGTGCGGACCGACGCGCTTTTGCAGATCCTCTTATTTCCTGCGTGCTTGTTTCCCAAGGGCGAACCAGTACTGCTGCAGGAAGCCACTTCCATTGTCCGGTCCACTTACGAGACACGACTCGTTTTCGATTTCATACTTAAGCTGATTTTTTATTATTCTTTTTTTAAATGATTAGTATTATTATTATCTTGTTTTTTTCAAGGAATTTCAGTAATCAGTGCAACCCAGAATTGTGGGGGAAAAAAAATTGCGTCGTTCAGAGAATCTCCCATCACCCGTAAACCCGTGCAAACGCTGCTGTATTTCTTGCTGCAGTCATTTAGTAAACTCAAAAAGCAGCTCACCTTTGCGCGCACGCCCCCGCGCCGCTGCCATTGGTCCGAACAGAGACGCTGCCGTTTCGATGCTTCCCTGCGCGCGCACGTGCGCGTGTGCGTATGTAAACGGGACTGCAGCAGGTTCACAAACATGATGTGAGCTGTAATACTGTGACTTTTAGCTAAAAGAAAGAACGCAGTCTACATGGTCATCTAATTAGCATTGCATATTTATTCTCTCTAAGTGAACACTGTAACTCAGGTCAAATGGCGTGTTGATGAGGGCTTAATTAACCTATATTTATACACCTGCTCAAAATCTCCGTCTCCAAACATAAAGGTGATAAGAAGGGAGTTTGCATCTATGTCATTTTCAGCTGTACATTAATAATCGATAGGACAGATGGGTTTAGCATAGCTAAACAGCTTATCACTTCATATAAAGAAAGTGGAGAACACAGCAGTATTTTTTCTGTTCTTAATTGGCAAAATGAACCCAAAACAACAACAACAACAACAGCAACAACCAGATGGATGGAATCTAGATAGTCTGCTGGTCCACTACCCAGAGGACATGACCAGTGAAGCAGGAAAAAAAATATACTGAAACAAGCTGCTCAGATATCACCCTGAGACACTCAGATCAGACTTTAAAAGGCAAGGTGAAAGAGCGGTAATGACAGATGATTACGCCGCCATACTTACATGGCAGTAAAACAAACAACAATGTTAGGCTAACATCATATTTGAAATGTAGTTGTTTATCCAACTTGCTAGGAGAGAGAGGCAGGGAGAAGGATAGTTGGGGTCAGAGAGAGACAGGGACACAGAGAGATAAACGGGGACAGAAAAAGTGAAACCTTCCAACTTGGGTGGTTCGAGCATGGACTAGTATGTTTACTAGTAGTAGTAGTAGTAGTAGCTGTTTTTGCTGTAGTAGTAGTATCCTAGTTGTAGTACTAGTACTAGTAGTAGTAGTAGTAATTTTGCTAGTTGTAGTAGAAACTGTTGCTGCTGTAGTAGTAGTAGCCTAGTAGTAGTTGTAATAGTACTACTAGTAGTAGTAGTAGTTGTTGTAGTAGTAGTAATTTTATTATTATTAGTAGTAGCTGTTGTTGCTGTAGTAGTAGTTGTACTAGTAGTAGTAGTAGCTGTTGTTGCTCTAGTAGTAGTTGTACTAGTACTACTAGTAGTAGTAGTTGTAGTAGTAATTTTATTATTAGTAGAAGTAGCTGTTGTTGCTGTAATAGTAGTTGTACTAGTAGTAGTAGTAGTTATTGCTGCTACTGTTGTTGTTGTTGTTGTTGTATAGCATAGTAGCAGAGAATAATTGCAACACATTTGGTAAAGCTATGCAACCCAAAATTTTGCTAGCTGGTATGATTCATATTGCTTCCTTGCTCTTTTAGCAGTTTCTTAGTAACTTGATTGGTCACTTTTAGCAAGTTCATACTGTGAAATTTGATAGATACAAGTTTACTTAAAATGAAAGTACAATGTGACATTACTGTAAACAAATATTGTAGTAAGAAAGCTGTAATATTAAATACAAATACAATACAATTACAACTGTTGCCAAGAAATACTATAAATGTATTAGGTCATTTCTTGCAGTGTACTTGTGCTGCCATGTTATACTTATTACTATATATAACATAAGCCTATATCATATCCAATTACAAATCAGGTAGACTAATTTTCTATCATCATTGGTCTTGTCAGATAAGATTGTAGGTAAAAATGGCAATATCGATTCATTCATTTATATAGTGTGCGATGTAAAATAGTATCGGCAGGAAATATTCAGCAAACTGATGCAATGAGAGAATTATCCAATTTATAACAAAAAGAAAGATTTTTTTTATTAATAAATAATTGTCATTGATTGCAACAAATGAAGAGCACCTCCGGGGAGCCAAGCAATTTTGAATGTCAGCCACATAGGCTTTGCCTGCCTGCACTTTATGAGATAGTTTTATGTTTTCTCAGATGGTGTCTGTCTGGCCATGGGTTTTTATTAAACCTGAGTTTGCTGTTAGTCATATCAAGTAGTATATAAAAAAAGGTGAGTTTGCAGAGCAGAAAGTGGAACTTTGGAAGACCCATATCAGGTAACCGAATGTATGTCTCTTTGATATAAAGCACACTGAAAGAGCAAGTGCCAGTGGGCATTAAAAATCACTTTTCACGTGTGTAAATCTCGCAAAACAAGGACAAAACGCAGAGCCTAGCTCAATGAATTGTACCCTCAAATTGCAGTGCTAGTCAGTAATATTATTATTATTATTATTATTATTATTATTATTATTAATAATAATAATAATAATAAAAACAACAATTGTTATCCATCCATCCATCTTCTACGGCTTACTCCTTGTTCAGGGACGCGGGGGAACCTGGAGCCAGGCAGCATAGGGCAGCATAGGGCACAAGGCGGGGTACACCCTGTACAGGGTGCCAATCCATCACAGGGCACAATCACATTCATCACAATAATTGTTTTACTGTATTATATTGTGTGTTATATATATATATATATATATATATATATATATATATATATATATATATATATATATATATATATGTATATATAAAATTATTATATGATTAATAGTTATATATACGTTTTATACACACATACACACATGCACATCTGACAAAGCAATCGCTTATTTTATTGCCCAAGCAAAACAAAATACAGTACAAACTGTTTTGGACCATTTGCTTAAAATGCTGAAAAAATAAAATCTCTGCCCAGTGTAAGGTAGGATTGCAGCGAGTGTCAATCAACCAATGATGCATGCTAAATGGGCACACCTGTGACTGGGACTGGGCATCCATGAGAATGAACACATGGGTGAGCCAACTCCAGCAGGTTAGACATTCTGATTCTGAGCAGCAGCTGTCAGAGTTCAACCAGTTCTTGGTTACTTTCTGTCCCTGTACAGTACTGTTGCAAGCAATTGAAACGGTATATTCTTTCATTCCTTCACCTTCAGTAGCTGCTTCAATCTGGCCTGGGCTGCAGGAGATCTGGAGATCACAGGAACACTGGGAGCAAGCTGGAAACACACCCTGGAATGTGTGCAAGGCACCATGCACACATTCCTTGCATAGTTTTTCATGTTCTCTTCATGTTCAGGTGGGATTTCTCCTCTGACCAG
This sequence comes from Ameiurus melas, assembly GCA_012411365.1. NCBI lineage: Eukaryota > Metazoa > Chordata > Actinopteri > Siluriformes > Ictaluridae > Ameiurus > Ameiurus melas. The sequence continues at coordinate 15,927,794 of CM022754.1, read as the reverse complement.
AAGCATGCCAGCAGGACTGGACTGATTACTCAGGGCTTCACCTGGGGGCTACACTTGGCCCCTAGGTGTGAATGTCTGTTCATGGTATCCCATGCAGTTTGTATAAAGCAGTTACTAAAGATGAATGAATGAATATAGTATAGATTACAGTATAGATTACAGTATTGAATACAGTAGAAGACAGCATTCTCAGTGAGTCCTGTATCAGAGTGAAATGCTGCTTTTTATCCTGGTTCAGTATGTTTCGTAGAAAGGACATGTAGGCTATAATGAGTAACACATCAAATAGACAGTATAAGATTATAGCATTTTCTGCAAATATCTTTGAAGCCACTCTGGCTTATGTTACAAGTGGCTCTCAAAACTCAAGCCCAAAATATCATACTTATTGATATACACTGCTTGTTAAAACATATCAATTCATATCATGTGTGAGTAAGTTTTGGTTGTTACCTCAGTGGTATATATACAGCACTGGAATAAGAGGGGCATTTTACATTTTACTCTGAGAGTTTTACATATGACATGCAGTTCTCTCACTTAATTAAAATGAAGTCATGCAAAAGGTAGGCAGTGATGTTAAGGTAAATATATCCTTTGGAACCCTGCCAAACTCGCACAAACTTATGGCAGATTTTCTTATCCACTGAGAACTTGTTCTGGCATATACTAAACTGAGAGTATTTAGGAATAATCCCTCCACAAGAAGGATAGTGGGTACATCCTTGGTGTCTGTCTCATGTACCCACTATTTCTCAGACCAATTCACACCCGCTAGGATTCATGATGCAAATGCTTGACACAATACAGTGTATAGCTTCCTCTGTATGTATATACTTAACCTTGAGTGACAGCACATCTGACACAGGCACTCACATTAAAAATCACCTTTCATCATATTCACACAAGGGAGACATATCTTACAATCTCTTTAATTCAGGCACATTGATCAATTGTAATGCTGTTCATCAAGTTGCCTCAGGTTGTCCTGACTCCAGCATACACTGTCCTTGAGATTTTTTTTCTATATCAATGTGTTTGTGTTGACATTTGAATAAGGATGAACTGTGGAATATGAAGAATGCTGAAAGTACCCAATATCACACTCACAGGTTACAGTCATGTTCTCTACTATTAGTATATTCTCAAAGATGCAGGTCAAAGACTATTTATGATTATTTGTGATTAGGACACTCTCACCTCTTGTTCTTTCATTGTATTAGAAGAACCAACTGACCATACTAATCCCAGTAAAGTCAGTGATCAGTGATAACATATGGAAACTATAATGAAAATAACTAAGAATCTGACATTTTACAATTAAAGTTTTATTGTATTCCTTGTCTTTCATAGTTTTAATCCCATGAGCCAGCATGAAATCACCTCTCTGTCAGTCAAAAAAAAAAGACCTTTAATTTGAACTACACCATGGAGAATGATAATGAATAATCCATAAGACGAGTCTGCTTGTGTTATTCGTCTGAGAAGAAGACAATTACATCTCCCTCAGGTGCTTTTCCCCCCACAAAATGATTGTTTCCTTCTTTCGAGAAGGCAATTTTCTCCCTTTCATAGTAAAAACAGTGAATTTTACAGTACCCTATTTCTATTTGATAGCTTCAATTACATGATATTTAAAAAGTGAAATGTACATAAATTTATTGATGCAAAACCTGCACATTCATGTATTTTTTGTGGTAGTATGTGAAATTACAAGCTCCTTTGTTTTAAATGTAAATACACTCAATAAACTCATTTAAAGACACAGAGACTACTAGAAGGGATCAGACATAAAAATTGCCCCACAATATATTCATACTTGTCACGGTTCTCCCGGAGTAACAGCGCGAGCTGAGCGCTGTTGCACACGCGCGGACTTCTTCCGGGGTGACGTCATGTGTGATGTATGCAGAAGTGCCCGCAGATGGAAGCTATTGCGGGCTAATGACTGTGTGGATATATACCGTGAGCCGTGCTTCACACAGCGCAGTTGAATGCGCTGCTTCAACTGATGTATGCATCTATGTATGCCCGCCATTTATAGTGCGAGTGCTAACTTTTTTTACAAACTTTAGCGAGTAATTGTTTCATGTCCTGTTTATGCCATAGCCATAGCCTTAGCATTAGCGTTTGCGGTAGCCACAGTCTTAGTTTAGTTTAGCTTAGCTTAGTTGTATAGAGAGCCTTGTTTCTGTTTCTGTTTATGTTTCTGTTTGTTTTCACCACATTGTAAATATACCTCACCGTTTGAACTGCGAGTGCATCCTATATCCTTGTCAGCCGTCACGCCACGTGACAATACTCATTCTTTCAACACACTTAGTATTTTACTTTGATTTTATAGACCATAATATATAGTTGTAAAAGTAGTATAATGATTTATAATACATTCACATAGCCAATTGGGCTACTGATCGGAAGGACGTCTGCCAAATGCCATAAATGTAATGTAAATGTAATTCCTCTATTCAGTGTCCCTCAGAAGAGAATAGATTTCCTTTTCAGACTGGTTCCTTTCAAGGTTTCATCTCAGGGAGATTTTTTTTTTGTTTGTTGCCATTGTCACCTCTGGTTTGCTCATTAGGATATAAACATCTGGATTTCTATAAAACTGCAATGTTTATTGTTAAAAGTATTATACAAATAATATTAAACTTAATATAAATTATATAAGATTGAATATCCAGTAACAATAAATCATACCATAAGCACAATCATGAACACAATAATAATAATAATAACAATAATAATAATAATAATAATAATAATAATAATAATAATAATAATAATAAAGATTTACTAGGAAGAGAACAACATATGAGCATACTGTAGGGGTCCCAATATTTCTCTAGTGCACTCTATTAGCCTTTCTAGTCTTTTTTGAACACAACTAAAAACACGCATTTTTTGTACTACAAGTTTGTACTACAAGATTCACATGGATTGTGCAGCAGTCCCCTTCAATTCACCTAGGTATATTATATGATAAATGCATCATTTGATACATTTTCTGGTAAAAAAAAAAAAAAAAAAAAAAAAAGTACCAAGGCAAAATCTGATTATAAAACTTCAATGAAGAATATAGAGGAGAATCTCTACTTTCATGTATGTGGCCTTGGACTCTTATAGTTAGTTTGCAGCTATTGTTAGTCAATCATTCTGCCTGTAATAAAACTTTACATAATTATAATTACGATCAATAATGCGCCTGCTACACAAGGGGGCTAGACTGATATGATATGACATGAGGAAGATGGATAAAGCTTCCAGGCAAGGATAAAAGGACATTGCCACAACCTTCAGGTTCTTCAGCAGCAGTGAATAGGAATTCTGGCATCAACTCTCTGTCAGGGTGATAATTGGCAGGATCAGAGGCAGCTGACATTTGCTTCTCTCTTGCTAAATGCTATCAAATGGTCGCAGATAAAAAGATACTCTCTTTTGCACCTTGAAGTGAGTGAAAATACACTTTCAAATGGAGATGTAATCTATTGTACTGTATGCTTAGTGCAGCCTAGATTACAAAATCCATAATAGATACAAGACACATATGATGTAGGCTTTTTCAGTGAATTGTTAATGAACATATGCACACGGAGAAGATATTAATCTCCGTGTGAAAAAAAAGTTTTGATATTAGAATATTTGTGTATCAGGTCAAGCAATATCAGCGACATACAAGATCCTAACCAACTGCACAAACTAAAGTGATTCCCTCATTTAGTTGAGTCACTTTAAAGTTCTTTATACAACAGTTTTGGTCCACTAATTTGATTGGTCTAGCGGTGCTCCAGGAGTTCCTATTTTAGTATAACCGCACTGAGATGTTTCACTTTGTGTATCTTATGTGTTTGCCACATAAAATTCCATTTCCTAGCTTAAAATGGTTACTACAATAGTGTTAACGGCATCTTTGGTGGACATGGCAAACAATACTTTTCAGGAACATAACTTTTGATTTAAAATATGAAAGCTCATCAGATGAAGATGAAAAGGAAGAAGAGACATCAAATTTCACCTGAAATACATTTAACGAGAAAGTACAAATCAATGCGAGCTAGGCAGTCAACTAGCTGACGGGTTATAAAGTGAGTGTAGCTTCTTTTGGATCTATTTCCACTTGCGGAGCTAAAATAAATAGATTATTTGACCATATTGTGTCAGAGATGTCACTTACTTGATATTAATTTTATGTTTATAAAACTGTTGTAGAAAAGCAATATCGCACTTGTGCACAATCATGCAGTTGTACTGATTAGCTACAGCACTCACCCTGCAGACTCATGTCTACCTCCAAATCACAGCCGTGCCAATATTCACACTCTTACTTGTGCAATTATTGCTTAAATGATCATCTGAGTTTTTAGCATTTAACCAATACAATTAAAGGATACTGGTCTTGTTTCTTAGCATAGATTTTCATTCCTTTCTTGTATTTTTCCTTATCTGACAGACCAACACAAAATCCAATGTGACCTATTTACGTACCATGCATCTGACTAGAATGATGCCATATACATTATTTTCTATTTTCCTCTCATCTATATTGTTCGATGTAGGCCACGGCCCAGCTGCATCCCCAAAAGGCCATTAAGAGCAGATGTAGAAGACAGGAAGTCAGAACAAGAAAAACGCTGTGTTCTGCAAAAAGGAGAGTCCCAAAATCCATACAGAACCTGATGAGTCATCAAGTAAACGTGGCAAATACAACATCTTAATATGTAAATTTGGTCCTCTGACAAACAGTTCTCATTATCATGTTATTAACCTACACAAGAATTACTAAACTGTGAGACGTGTGTCTCAGCTGAAGGGTGCAGCACAAAAAGATTGGAAAAATATCTTACTGCTGAAATAGGCCAGATACACCTTTTAAGGTTGTGAATTAATGAACAGACAATACAAACTGACATTAAATTAACCTTATTCAACCTCCTAGCTTTACTTAACATCAGTAATATTGCAGTTAATTAAAAGTAATAGTTAACCTAGCCGCAAATATAGCTAGCTAGCAAGAGTTGCCAATTTTTTTCTTTTCTATTCCTGCATCTCAGTACAATAATGGAATGTATGCTCTTGGCTACTTTTGATTTCTGAGGGAAAGAAAAAACATTGAATCATGAGGTAGGTCATGGGGTTTTCTTTTGACAGCTCAGCTTCCTCTGTTTGACAACAGCAGGCAAAGCTTCCTTCCTATTAACAGCTGAGTTGTGTCTTGATAGCACAACACCTAGCTCATCTTTACAGCTGAAAAACGTACTTCTCATTTTACTTGTTTTCTGATTTTTGGCACCATCCTATTATGAATTAAGAAGCAAATTTCATTTTTATTAGGACACATACTGTGAAATCACTGACAGATTAAAAAGGGAACTTCCTGAAGGGTTAGCAGAAAGCAAAACACATTGCTGTTGGGTGTATCTAAAATTAGTCCTTGTATTATTAATTCATCAATGAAGATTTTGAGTTAAAAATCATTCAGTAAGCCTGAGAATCATATGTAGGTCCCCCTGAATATATGCCATACAGTGCAAATTATGATAGGTCTGGTCTCCTTTTCCACATTTTTATTGTTTACTTCTTAAGACATCTAATGATTAAGCATATTTATTTTTTCTTTTTCTCATTAGTCATATAATTCTACAGGCTAGTAAACAGTCTGATTTAAAATGTCAAGTGTGAATGAGAAAAGTAGATTATTATTTTTTTTTGCTTAGGCTATTTTCTTCCCACCAAATTAAGAACCAAACACTCCCTTACAGTGACAGACTCAATTTTGTGCAGCGTTGCTCTGACATTAAGACAACTAAGACAATTCAGATCAAATTTCCCATCTACCATGTAAACTGCAGCTAGCCAAATTAACCCAGATGTAAACATATCTCACAAGCCCCTCTTATGTTCCATGTTAGTTTGTTTATTTATTTTGTGCTTAATCAGTTTCCAAGACCACTGCACCATGAAACGATTCACAGCTCTGTCCAGTCCCATAACGGTGATCTCACACTATGCCGGCTGGAGTTTCTCTGCTAATTATAGTGAGTGCTGTGTTGTGCATTCTGCATTGGACTGTGAGACAGTTTCTCGGTGATCTTGACGTTCACATCAATAGCAGTTTGAGAATGATGGATTTTCAGTACCAACAACACAGGACACATCTTGATTACAAATTCGACACATCCTGTGATGCAAGAGGTATGGGGTGAAAAACAAATAGAAGCAGGAGAATGAATAAAATCTGATCTCCTCTGTTTTGAGCAATTTTAATTGTTCAAAGCTGGATGACAGCATTGTTCTTCATGTTCAGAAGAACACTACTTGGAGGCACAATGAGTAATCTCTCATTAGTGAGATGAGGTTATCATTCATTTCTTTGTTCACCTAGGCTGGTTGGCAAAATATCTTATTAAAAGCTCTATATATTCAAGACATTTGGGAGTACCAGGAATTAACTAGATTTTTAGCTTTTCTGAGAAGCCAGTGCCTTTAAGAAGATAGGGGAAGGGTGGGTGTGAGCAAGGCTCCTGGAACACAGAGGCGTGTATTTTATGGTTTCATTTCTTCAGGGACAGGCTTGTCTTGCTGGCCGTATCCTGCGTCTGATCATGATGAGCGGTGATATATGGCAAGGCAAGATTAATGCAATTTGCTCAACAGCTTTTGCTGTAGAGCCTCTTATCAATATCAAGGACCTAGCCTGAATTATTTCTTTATCATCTTGGGCATCTACTATGCCCACATTAGTTTTGCAGCCAAGGCTAGAATAATGAAAATAAAGGAAAAAACTTATACAAGATGTTGTCAATGTGAAGAATGCTAGCACATACAGCTGCTGTAAGTAAGAATTTGGGGACATATAATACTAAAGTTTGAAAAGCAATTCAAAGTAATGGTTTATACAGTAGCTGTATAGGCTTATAATGCAGGCTGTATCGCTGTTGTACTGCAGCTTGAATTATATGTACTCATTGTCACAGTCTTAGATGTGTTGTATGTAACATGTAGGCTATGTGTGCATTGCACATATTCAGTTTATTCACTTATCTTCTTTTTGTTTATTCATTTATTAATGTGAGTGCAAATTGTTTGTGGTTTTGGTTATTTATAATAGCAATGCTAAAAGAGAATTAAGTTGTAAATCAAGTACCATTCTTCCCTAGGTTATGTCAAATATGTAACAAATGAAATACCATCAGACTATTAATTATTCTCACAATAAACCCATAATTATTCAGATGACATAATGACTTAGTAACAGCTAGCCCTAGCACATTGGTGGCATGTCTATTAAGATATTTTAATCTTTATTTCACCCCAAAATGATATCCACCTCCAAATAAGGAATGAGGTTCTCTTTAAGTCCATCTGTGTGTAGGCTACATATCGGAGTCTATTAAACTGCATTTAGTCAAAAACTGCGTAGGCCTACACTGTATTTCCCTTTGGCTAAGGCATTAATGATTATACATCGGCTGTGTAGAGCTTTTAGGAACATTTGTTTGCTAATGACACGACAGTGAGCAAAACTCCCATATGCATTTGAATGGCATTACATTAGAGCACTGTTTCTTTAGAAAACAAATGACTAGTTTAGTTTCACAGCAACATTCAACAGCACTTTATTATGACATTAACTACTACCTCTGAATATTGATCATTTAAATAAAAGCACAGTTTGCCCCTTTACATCTACCTGTCAACTTTTACTCATAATTACCTTACTCAGAATTACCTCTATCTTATGTGGTCAATTTACCATATTACACTACCAAAAATGAACAATGTTGGTCTTTTCACATGACATTAACTTTTTGTTGTCTTCATGCACATCTTTAGTATGTTTGGCTACATAAGGGAAATGCATACAAGGAAAAGCACCTGATATCCACTGTAAAATATAGTGGATCACTGCTAGCTTTGAGGTTGTTTGTGTGAGCCACCAAGTCTGGCAGTAGAGCCCGCACAAATGTGTGACGACTCAGTTTCAAAAACAAAGGCTAATGCTAAGTCTTACCCACAGAAAAAGCACTGATTTGCATATCTAGCAGGTTTGCCCCACTCAGAAGCCTGTTCAAAGTGCTCTGCTTATAGGAAGTACTTGAAATTAGCTGGGCTTTAGGGGCACCAGTAGCTGTAGCTAGCTGTCTATTGGGAGCCAGGGAGTTAGACAATCTACGGTGATATTGGAGTATTAGACAATTATCCATGTTTGTGCTAATAATGTATGACTTCATCGGATAGAGGTAACTAAGGGCAACATTGCAGACAAAGGCAGTGTCTGATGTTATAGTATGCTCTGGCCTCAACTTACAGCATTTTATGGTTTCTGAACTGCTAAATGTGGACTTTAGAGACAAATAGTGGTTATGGATACAGTTGCAATCAAAATTACTGGAAAAATGTACAGACTTTCAGCTGTTTGCAATGAACAAATTCAATTAAAAAAAAATTAAAAAACTGTTCCATTAAAAAAAATAAAAAAACAAAAAAAAACACAAAAAAAAAAAAAAAAAAAAAAAAAAAAAAAAAAAAAAAAACCCAACAAACAAAAAAAAAGGACACGTGTTGCACCAAAGGGGTGAGGGAGCTGGAAAAAAAAAAAAAAAAAAAAAAGGGGAAAAAGAGAAAAAAAAAAAAAAAAAAATAAGAAAAAAAAAAAAAAAAAAAAAAAAAAAGAACCCACACCACATAAAAAGAAAGGGAAAAAAAAAAAAAAAAAACAACACAACCAACAACAAAAAACACGCCAATAAAAATGCCCCCGGCCTTTTTTTTTTTTTTACAAAAAAAAAACTTTATTCTACGAACTCCAAGATATACACCACTACTGACCCAAAAGCACAAGAAAAGTCGGTCAAAATCATATAAATAAGCCACAGAAATTTTGGGATTCTGTTCTGTGGACTGATGAAACAAAACTGGAATTTTTCTGCATGTTGGATCACCGGTATGTCTAGAGCAAGAACAATGAAGAAAGAACAATTTGTCCACAGTCAAATATGGTGGTGGCTTAGAGGCTAGATGGATTCATTGAAGTGTCAGGGAATCCTAGGAGAAAACATCATGCCATCTGTGAGGAAACTGAAAATTGGGCATCACTGAACCTTCCAACAGGACAATGAACCAAATCATACCTCAAATTACACTAAGTCTTGGTTTTAGAAAAAGTCCTGCAAGATTCTACAGGGCCATAACAGTCATCTGACATGAACCCCATAGAAAATCTCTGGTGGGATTTGAAGAAGGCAGTTGCAGCACACAAACCCAAGAATATTACTGAACTGGAGGCCATTGCTCATGAGGAATGGGCTAAGATTCCTCAGGAATACTGCCAGAAACTATGCATCTTGTTTGCAGCAGGTAATAACAGCAAAAGGGTGCTCTACTAAGTACTAAAGATGCTTGCCATGAAGGGGTTGAATAATTTTGAAACTGGAGAAATCATTATAAGTCGCATTTTCAGTTGAATTGGGAGACACCACTAGTTGTGTTGAACTATTTCAGTTGTTTTTGTTTGATTGTTCATTGTAAACAGCTGAAAGTCTGTATATGTTGACAACAAACCTGATTTGCAATGAGGGTTGAATAATGTTGATTGCAACTGTATACAGTATATCTACCTTGTAACAACTCTTGGTTCAAGCTAATTAGGTGAAGTCATTAGTGAATGAAATTGTAACATTTAATCCATGTTAACAGATAGTGGTTACATACTCTTAAAAGGTACATCTAAAGTGTCTCAAAGTAAACTTTAAGTAAAGTAAGCCAAACTTTATGTTTATTTTGCATCTTCTCCATGATGCAGTCTGTATCTCCTTTGTATTTTGTCAGCATTACTTCCACAAGAACAGCTTTGCTCTGGATGTGTGTATGAATCAATAAAAGGACGAAATATCATTCCACAGGATCTGTCAAGCTTATAAATGCACACCTTCTGCTGGGATATTGAAATGTTCCAAAAAGGGGGACAAATTCAGTTCTGCAAAGCTCCACCATTATACCAATTTACTATAAGAATGCCAAATATTCTCATACAAAAATCAATAGAAGTGAAGGTAAGCTTTTGGTTAAATATAGCATGGGTCTTTGCCAGGTCAAAGCCTACGGCAACAATGTCTCCATTTTTGCAGGTTATTGGTTATATTGGTCAGGGAAGGAATGCACAAATAGTTTGGCTTGATGTATCTCTTGGCTACAGATCAGACGAAATGTGTCTGTTAATCTGATTAGACAGATACTTGGGGCTAAGTAACAGTTTACTCTTTTCCACTTAGTTGTGCTGTAATCACATTTATCAATGTGTTTTTGTTCTAATCGAGAGAAGGCATCATTTCAACTAACAGTTTAAGTGGCCTATGGCCAAGGAATAACCGTAACACCATTTTCTGTTGGTAGAATAACCAGAATTAGGGGCATTGGAGGCAAAGAAAGGCATTGGATGTCCCTAATAATAAAATTTTTCTTAAACTTGCATTTTTTGTTTGTTTGTTTGTTTCAAATGAGTAAGGGGGAAAATACTACTGACAATCCAGTAATAATAATTCACAATCAGTTTTTAGGGGTGTCAGGTCAGATTTAACAGGAAATATGTATGCATGAATCACATGCCTGCTCAAATATGTAAAATGTCATCACACCCCCACTTCTAGCATGGAAGAGGCTACATGGTGTTTGGCAGGAGCTGCAGCCAATAAGGAGAGGGAGTGATAGAGTCTAAACAAATCAAATGTAAATTTGTTATCGAATCTCATATGTAGTCGGACTGAAAGACTATAAGGTGAAAACGTATTCAGTTTTTATTCTTGCTGAGTCCCTACAATCAGCTCACATTCTGGCGCTTGCAGCAACCCTTTTTCCTCAACCACAGCTTATATTTAACATTAATTGACTAGTAGCTGTTTTATGATGTGGCAGAATAAACACAGTTACACTGCGGCATGTCAACAATGTATGGGACCTTCATCAGGCAGTCACAGTAAGAGTTAACCAACTGATAATAAATAAATGTTCTTGATGATAGGTTTTGCTCATTTTGTCTGCTGTTCAATTACTGAATGTAAATCACATTCATGAGCACAAATCTAAATGCGATGTGTACACTCGTAGACATTAGATCAATGCATGCAGTCGAGGAAAAGTGAAGCACAACGTATGATTTGAAATGTTCTCCAGCAAACATTTTTCTGTCAGATTTTTCTACCAGAGACACCCATCTTACACCATGTATATTTAAAGACTTCAATTAACATGCTAACAAATCAGCAACAGTGCAAACCAGTTAACTTAAACATGGATGTGCCATTCCAGTTGAAGTGAGCAAGCTTAAAACATAGAGCCAGTGACGGCCACTAAATACAAATGAATTTGCTCCAACTGTTCCAGCATTATATGCAATATATGGCAGTACGGATGCCAAGGCAGCATATGGCTGCTGACTAAGTGTAAGGAGGTGGAGGAGCTCTGTGTTTTCTGGGGTGATAAAAAAAAAAGTGTTGTTCCAAAACTTATCTACTGACCCATGAAAAACTGCAGAAAAAGCTATACTACAAGAATACATTTGTTCATGATGAAAATTAAACAATAAAGCAAATTTTTGCTCACTGATCAGTGTTTATTATTCCTTATTCATGTATCTATTTTCATGTACCTGTTTTTATTTAGAGTTTTTGGTGGGTTTTCACATGTTCCACAGCAAATCTAGTCATTATTCCCTGTTCACACAAACTCGTCCCATCTTTCTCTTACTCTCTCTCTCATTATCGTTTTCTCATATACAGTAATTTATTGACACACAGGCACTTTGGAAATTTACAGTTGAATTGACTGATTTTAACAAATTGATCATATCTACTGATGGTGTGAGTTACCAAATTGCTCCATATTAATTATTCTATCAGTGCACAGACTTTTGTGCTGCACCTACCTGGGTAATTAATCATCCTGTCAAAGAACCAAGCTTGTGATTCTACACTGTGTTCTTTCTACAGGCATATATTTAGTGGGGAATTCTTGCTCAGCTGCTGCAACGCTGGTAGAGAAGTTTGTAAATGGGCTCCTAAAGCTATAGGATGGGTGTAATTATTTACACGCTGCCTAGTCCCAAGGGAAGCAGGTCTGGATGTTCATGGGGAACTCCATACAGTGGCTCTGCAAAAGAAATTACTCAATTCTGGTAGCAGTGGAGGTCATGTCCTTATGCTGCAACTCTGACAATATGCCTGGAGTAAGTTACTAATTCAGTCTCAGTGCTGCCACAACCCTCTGTCTCTGCCTAATATGTCTATACCCTCTCTCTCTCTCTCTCTCTCTCTCTCTCTCTCTCTCTCTCTCTCTCTCTCTTTCTCTCTCTCTCTCTCTCTCTCTCTCTCTCTGTGCATGCACTGAGTGCAGAGCTAAAGCATGCAGAGCTCTCTGGCATTTTGCCAATTGTTTTTTGTTTATTTTCCTTCTGGATTCAATAAGTAAAAGCATTAAAGTATTATGACCACAAGTTGTAAAAAGCTGAAGGTGGGAGAGAGTGAGTGGGAGACCATGGTCTCTAAGGCCGGCGGGGAGAAGCTATATCTCCCTCATGGTGTCAGGTGTGTGCTGGAGAATGGAGCACAGGTGGAGGATTTGCTGCTAGCAGTGGGAGAGCAGGTCGGGTATAAGAACATCTACTCTGCCTCCTGGATGAACAAAACAGTGGTGGTGTTCCTAAGAAAACAAAACCTCATCAATAAACTGCTCCAAATGGATTATGGGTGAAAGGAGCCCTGGTACAAGCTTCCCCTCTCATTGCAGGGGCAGACATAATTGCCATTTCCAACGTGCTCCCATTCTTTCAAAATGAGGTGATAATGAAGGAGCTAGCCCGCTTCGAGAAGTTCGCCAGCCCAAAAAAGACTAATTCCACGTGGCTGCAAAAACTCAGCAGTGAAGCATATCTTGTCTTTTCGTAGACAAGTTTTTATGTCTTTGAATAGTCAAGACAATACGCTTAATATGAATTTTAAATGGAAACATGGAGATAGCAAATACATTGTGTTTGCTACCACGGAACGTTTGATTGATCTTTCGAGTGTGTGGAGAAGAAATTTGTCTGTCCGCACACAGGTGCACAGCCAGGGAGCTCAGAGAGCCATTCAAATGGGTTACAGCAGCAGCAGTGTGGGGACAGTCAGCAGGAGAGCACCGGGGAGTCAGAGCCTGGAGTAAATAACACACAGAGAGGTGACCACTGGAACCAATAATAAAAAAGGTCAGTGACAAACTCAACAGTCTCCCCAACACGGGCTCCATCATTTCGACTAACGCTAACTAACGTGCCAATGCGGATGTTACTGTAAACAACATCACAGACACCGAAGGTGGTGTTAGAGCTGTTAGTAACAACCCCAGCCTCAATGACTGCACTGACCCTGTAAAACAGCAGGAAAAGAAGAAACCACAGAGCCCACACAAGAACACACTTAGACAAAAACACACTGCCGAGTTTAAGAATAATAAAGCTCGGGCCGTATTTAACGAGATTCGGCGTCAACTTCGTGATATCGAGGGTGCTCGCTATGGAGTACTTCACCCAGCTCGGCTTCGCATTACATATAACGGTGTTCAGAAGGACGTTATTTCAGCGGTGGAAGCAGGAAACTACGTTAAACTCTTAATACCGGGGTGACCTGCATCACCTACATAGTGTAGTGTTTTATTTATTTATTTATCTTTTTTTGCACTGGGCCTTCCAGCTCTACAGAATTCAAATTCTTATTGAAGATATTGTCGGTGCAGTACTTCGTCTACAATTTGTGGACTCACTCCTTTTAAATCTACTTCTGTATTAATGTGCTACATTGTGTAATATTATTAGTTATAAGTCTTTAAAAGGTAAGGACATTATATTTGTTAAAGTGCGCAGACTATTTATTAGATTTGAAGTCAGACTTTTAATTTTTTTTCTTTTTCTTTTTTTGTCAATGAAATATTTGGTAAAGGGAAGGGAGGTGAGAAAAGGTAAATGAATCACATGAAAATGAATCACATGAAAATGAATCACATGAAAATGAATCACATGAATATGAATCATATGAAAATGAATCACATGTAAATGAATCACATGAATATGAATCATATGTAAATGAATCACACGTAAATTAATCATATGAAAATTAATAAATAAATCAATGAAAAAAAAAGAATAATAAAGCTGAGCTGGAAACTGGAGGAGAGAAGATGGACAATGTGGTGGAATCGTCCAAACAGCCACAACACAGTGTTGTGATGCTGGAGAATGAGGGCCCAGAGTGCAGCACAGGAGCTACAGGAGGGGAACTGCTCACAAACATGGAGGAATCAGATGTCAACCCAGATAAGCCAAATACTTTTGACTTTTCAGAACAGCCTGAACAACTTTACACCACAGAACAGATGAATTGATTTTTAGAACTGACCAAACGAAAACGCAACATCTCGCTGACAAACTTCCCGGACAAAGAAAAATGTGTCAACTCTGCACAACACACAACAAAAAATTTAAATCTGAATGTGCTCTCACCATACAGACGGTTTAGATTAAGAAAATGAACATCAGCTGGAAGAACAGCTTTAATATAATCAGAACTGTAGACTTTCATACAGATTTATGGATTATAATGGATTTATAGTAAGGCTGAGGGGGTTTGGGGTTCCTGGGCGGGGGGTCTAATGGGGTTCTTTAATTAATTATTTTTTAAATATGGAAATATGCTACAATAATACATGAAAGGCATCTTAAAAAGTAGAAAAAAATCTCAGTCTCTCTCTCTCTCTCTCTCTCTCTCTCTCTCTCTCTCTCTCTCACTCTCTTGCTCTCACTCTCACTCTCTCGCTTTTAATAGTACATTGCCTCTGTATAATGTGACCCCACAGCCACTGGGGACTGAGCTAAGGCTTCATACTTTTTAATGCAATTTGCCTGGTTATGAATCTGAAGTTGCAGTGACAGCTTCATCCCAGAGATGTCACTCTGAAGTACAGGATATCTATACCAACATGCAGTGACTTGGTGGGTTATTCTTCAGTTGGAAAATGTCTTTCATCAGTGATTAGGTGCTATATTTCCTTCTTGTTAATACAGCCATATGAAGCTTTTTTTCCCCCTTTTAATCTGTGGACTCTAATGTGGAATGCTAAAGAGTGTGACGTCCAATGCATTCGTAGTTTTTTTTTTGTAATTTATTAAGTAAAGGTAGGATAGAATTATGGCTAAAACAGATAGTGGCAAAAATAATGACTGAAAATATAAAAGCATTTTATTTAGTCTGTGATGATATAAGGAGGCAACACCCCACCCACACAGTGTGTGTGTAAGATAACACAGTGTGACTACGGAAGATTGTTAAATATGTTAAATAGGGAAATGTTCATATGTCCTGCATCTGTTAGAATCTTTACAGAGGGTTCCACATACATACATATAAGAGACAATATAACATGGAGTGGCATTACAATGATCATGATTATTTTGCTCAATATTAAAGTCACATTATGATGATTCTACCAATTTAGAAAGAAAATAGCTTTGCTGCCATTTTCCCCCCACATTTAACATTGTACATTTTTATAGATTTCTATATACATTTTATATACAAATTATGGGAATTATGTTCCTTCATTTATGTAAATCTGACCATCACACCTATATATAGTTGTATAGGATGCTTTTGTATCTTGTAGCATTGCAGTTTTCCTTAACTAGAACTAACGTGTTCCAGCATGTTAATGCCCCTGTGCACAAAGCAAGCTCCATGAAGACATGACTTGCCAAGGTTAGAGTGAACGAACTCAGGTGGCCCACACAGAGCCCTGACCTCAACCCCACTGAACATATTTGCATTTGGGATGTGTGTGTGTGTGTGTGTGTGTGAGAGAGAGAGAGAGAGATAGATAATATAATTCTTGAATAAAAAATGACACAAGGATCAGCAGCTAATGATTCTAATGATGTTTAATTAATTGAGGAAACAAAACATCTTGATATTTTCAAAATAGGATCTTGAAGCCATAAAATGCAAGGCAAACTGTATAAAACATACACTCTTCTTATGCTCCCCAGCCACAACAAAAAAAAGAAATAAACAAGTGTTTCTGTGAAACATTAATTTACAAAAATGCAAGAATGAAGCTTTATGCACAGATAAATCTGTGATTATAACTTAGATTATTGCCTGCACCAATGATTTTCATATATCCTACACTTGCCCTCAGGCATCGAGTATAAATCGTCTACAATCAATAACCACCATTTCCAAGTTCACTTACAGACACAGTGTAGTAAATAAATGCAGGCCTTCAATGAGTGGAAAATGCACAGACAGGGACAATGTTAAATTGAAGGTTAACTACTACAAGTAGGTTTCTCTCTCATGAGAACTGAACCTTACATTGGAATGTGGACAAATGAGTGCTCTACATTATTTTTCTATTAAAAAGGGAATTACTATGAATCTCTCGACTTTCTATTCAAATACTTACTTATGACCTTACTCCATGACTTGGAGTTGGAGGTTGAGTAGCAGAAATGGAATCATGTGTTTCGTTTGGTTACAGCCAGCAATCATTTTTAAATTGCAAACATTGAAGCCTCACTGAGCTCCACTAATAGATGAGCAGTGATTGGGCCAAAGTGTGACCCACATAATAATAGCCATTGTAACATTTAACTGACATTTATGGTGCACATATCTCTCCCTCAATTTAATTCCAGCACAAGACATTTCAAATCCCTTTCCAAACAGCTTGAATGAGTCTAGGCAAAACACTGTCTTTTAATTATGCGCACAGTATAGAATTCATGAAACATTTCTGAAGGGCCCAAAATGGCACAAGATGTAAGCGTTCACCTTGTTGTCAGGAGATCCCAAATTTGAGTCCTGACAACGACACTGGGGACAGGTGTCCAAGATAGCATAATTGGCCCTGCTCTCTAGGTACAGTAGGTGAGATGACATAGTATGTGTCTATACAGTATGATCAGAGCTGCATTGGAATAAGGGAGCAGGTATCAATTTAGAGGAAATAAAATAAATCTGAAAATGCAAGAACCTTTTACTTAAAAAATGTATATCACTGGGATGTTGCATGTCATTTCCACCCACAAACTGTGATGTCAATAAGTTTGATGATCCACTGAACTATGCTCTGTGAAAGATACTGATCTTCTTGTACTGTAGATTGATGGTCTGATGGTCCATCAGTGTCAAATGAGGAAAGTAAAGCTGCAAAGCGTGTGTGTGTGTGTGTGTGTGTGTGTGTGTGTGTGTGTGTGTGTGTGTGTGTATACCATATGTAAAGCCAGGCTCTGTAATACCAGGCCGACCCAGTCACAGATCCTTCTTTACTCCCACATGAGTGAACGGATAAAGAAAATGGAGCTAGGACAAGCATGCCAAAAAGGGTCCATTCATGCATCGGTCCAAATCTCCCTGGTATATTGCTTTCAAAATAGCATAACAACAACCTTTAAAGGCATCACTGGTGTGTGGGCCTCAAATGCAGCCAGACTGGCTTGCTCTCTCTCCTCACCAACAAGCCATCTGGCAGCAGCCAAGCATTTTTAATGGCTTCATTATAGGATAGCGATGCCTTGGCTGCACAAGCTGCAATTGAAGGACTGTTCTTTTGGTCATAAAGCAAACAGGGCAATGGCAACTATAACTCAAACATGGTGTGGCTCTGCTAATGATAAAGGCCAGGAAAAGCATGAAAGTCATTTTTCATTAACAATGTGTACTGTAGTGTATAGAATTATAGGCTAATGTCCCAGTGGGAGTATTGCCACCGAGCTGCACCCCATTGGAAAGAGAGTGGCGCATGCTGTGCTATCACTCATAACTCTATTTAGGCTGGCACTAACCCATTCACGCTCAGCTCAAACAAGGCATCAGCATATTCCCCAGGTGTGAATTCAGAGAAATCTTAGTCAAGGGTGTACATATCCTTGGAGAGCATGTGCAAAGACGTGTGTGCTCACAGTTAAGTGCATTCATCCAGAGGCAAATGTTTACCTGAGTGTAAAAAAAACGCCTGTTGTTTTATAGACTGTGAATGTGAATTTGGATGAATTTGCCATGTGTCCTCTAGACAAGGACTTTGATCTCATCATCTGTGTATGGTTCAGGATGGATAGGCAGATTTGAATGACACAGTTTCGCAATGTGGCACTATGTCAGTGCCACTAAATCACTAGCGTAACATTACTGTAGTGTTTACTGTATGAAAGTTACTTATGTCCTTCACCTGCTTACACAGAAAAGGGGAGAGAATGAGAGTGAGAAACAGAGGGATTGTGAAAGTAGCAGCAGAGGGATGGGAGAGTATGAGGGGGGCAATATGGCCTTAAGCAGTGCTGTTTTAATTGCAATGTGCCCTGTGAAGCCCCAAGGCTGGGTGATGAATGCGCGAGGAGGGCCTCACACATCTCCCGACACGGCTGGAGTCAGGAGTGCTGAAACCTCCTGAAAACACCTAATGGCTCGTAAACTTGCAGTCCAGCCGTGGCTTACATATTGGTTTTGCTCTGCGATTCAGGAGGCATATTTCTGTCCCTGCTGGCATTCACAGGAAACCCCTCTTGTTTTATTTTATTGCTTTCATTTTCCTGTTTTTATATGCTCCTTTTTTGGAGGGTGGTTATTTATCATGGGTCCTGCTGAGAAAAAAGCAAAACAAAGCACAAAGCACAGGGTTGGGGGGATGATTTATTGCTCCTTGCTGCGCTCCACTTCTGCTCTCCTGAGTCAAACGTAGAAAGACAATTCACTCTCACCAACATTTGCTCCTTCTCATGGGTCTCTTCCATGTCTGCCTTCTTACACTTTCACCAATGATAGACAAATGTTCCTGCAGCTGCTGTCTAAGTGCCTGTTAATTACCCTGCTAATGAACTTGCAGAGCCAGGCTGATGTGTAAAATGTCATGAGAGCAGCCCAGGGATTTCTGTACAGGGAACAACCCAGTCTCAGTGCAAAGATGTCAGTTGACAAAGCCCTGCGGAGAGAGAAGGCGCACCCACAGATTAGGTGTCAAAGCATTTTGGCATCACATCCATGGGGTAGGAGAGCACTGAGCAGCAGTTGGGGCAGCAGTGTATTGCCACACTGCTGTGCACCCTTGCTTCCTTGACTGCAGTGATGTAGGAAGCCCCAGGCTCTGTCTCTTCACTGGAGATTTAGTAATGGAGGCATTGTGCATGATTCAGCTTTTTATTCAGCACTGCTCTCAAACATCAACATTTGCCTTTGTGGTCCTTGAATACATAAATATGCACCACCCTTAAGTTAGAAAGGAACCAAAAGGCATTAAAATGTATGTATTTACTGAATGTTCTTTGTAAAAAACCTGGATGTTATTTTTTAAGCAAAAGGAATTATCCACAAGTCTCATTTGTCAGTATAGGGCTCCATTTGAGTTTGCTAAGTGAAAAGTTCATTTCAATGTTTTCTTTTAAATTATATGGCATCGTGAAGCTTTACTGTCTATTCAAAATCTATTTGAAAACCTGACAGCAGGTGCTCATCACAGAGCTGATGGTGTTTGTCTATAGAGCACTATAGGGGGTCAAACCCAGACACCCAGATGAATAAGCCAAAAGAACACTAGACATGCCAAAGAAACTGTCTAAGATGATATAAACAGCAAGTGAGGAAAACATCAAAGGGAAGGTCGCCCCTTGCTATTTCAGCTCTGCACATTCAATTCCCCTCCCTTGCTCTTACTTAAGGATAATATAATAGCCACCAAACAAACTGAGGTAAGATAAGTATGACTTTAGATCACCGAAAATTATGCATCCATCATCTACACATATTCATCTTTTTTTGCCAGATTTCTTTGTGGAATAAACCATAGTGTCTGCCTCTGATATTTTGTTACCCTACCTTTAATTTGGCTGTGATGAGAGTAATATTCTGCCCTTGAGGCTGAGGGAGGATCATCATCATCATTAGCTTGAAGCCATATTTGCTCTGTGCATGCTCATTCATTTGGCTCACCAGTGCTAATGGTCTCTCCAATGTCACACTACTCGATCAACATCTCTCAGCTTCTCTTACAGTGTTTAAATCCATTTTTATCTGTGATTGTGTCCAAGCTATAACCTAAACTGATCCCCAAAACATAGCCAGCTAGTCAAAATTGTTATACAGCAGCCTTCAGCAGTGTGGATGGGTCCAGTTTGATAATAGACAGCAGATAGCTAATATATCTGAGAAAATGCTCAAATATTTGTTTTAAATAAAATCATAATGTGATGTGAACTCTTAGAGTATAGGAGAATGTTTATTTTGTATATGTGCAGTGGAAATGCCTGGTCTTGTGGAAATTTGGTGAAATTAGACCCTAAGCAATGTATTGTAGAAGAATTATATTTCTCACACAAATAAATATCTTTCCTGAGCTCATTACCATTGGGGATTCCCAACCATGTCTTTAACCCAGATGTGAGCAGCTAAATTAAGGGAGAATTCTCAATAGTAAACAACTGCTCAAGGTGTAATATAGGCATATTAAGCTAGTTTATGATATTTAGATACTATTTTAATATACTTATATAATAACTTATATGTACTAGGTATCGTATATTAAGATAGTATTTCTTGCTAAGATAGCAATTTGTGGTCACTGGTCCAGAGTTCAAATGCACAGAAACACCTCCCAAATTTTTATTTTCACCATTAACATTTACAAGAGACTGTAAGGATGTTTAGACTTTTTTCTTGCATGAGTCCTCATATTATGGCGCATTCTGGCTTAGTGGTTAGCACGTTAGTCTCACTCCTCCAGGGTTGGGGTTTTGATTCTCTCCACGGCCCTGTGCATGCGTTGTTTGCATTTTCTCCCTCTGCTGGGGTTTCCTCCCACAGTCCAAAGACATGCAGGGTAGGCTTATTGGCATGTCCTAAGTGTAGTGCAGTGTATGTGACTGTACCCTGCGATGGATTGGCCTGTCCAGGGTGTATGTGTTTGTCCATCCCGCTATGTGCCCCATGCCCTCTGGGATAGGCTCCAGGTTCCCCATGACTCTGTAGGATAAGCAGTATAGAAAATGGATGGATGGAGTCCTCATATTGTAACTTCACTAGAGTGATTGAAAGTCATTGAATACATATGGTACACATGCTGTAATTAAATGAATGTCAGCTGATCGATCCGTAATCCTGGACAATGAACCTCATTTGTCAGTAGTGTATTTGTCAGTAGTAAATCTTTAAGTACATTGGACAGTGATTAGGGAGCATATCAAAAGCCCCCAAAACCTTAGACTATTACAGGCAAAATGCATTACATGTTCACTCATTTGATGAATTAAACATTAACATAATGTAATTAGCGTGGTGTTTGTACAGGAAAACTCGTTAGCAATAATTATTTATTTAATTTGGATACATCCAAGCTTATCAAAGTCAAAGGATTAAGCAATGTTGTAGCATTCTTAGATGAGAACAGTATACATAGAAGATTGTCTTCCAAAAAAGTAAGACCTAGTGTTCCAGAATTCCTTGTTCTAGCTACCGCAGAGAAAAATCTCAACAGGATCTCCTTGATATACCCTGGGAAAAAAATAACTCAAATAGAAGCCTTTTCTGTCTCTAGATATTTGTGCCTGCATTTCAGAACATACCTTACCTGACTGAGTTGAGACATTTTCCCATAGGCCTGCATCAGTTAAATTTTTGTGTGTACGTACAAATGGGTTACTAATTCAGTGGCTCTGTTATGCATGAGAGACATTTTACTTGCATGGTTTGGGTCCACATGTCCACTTAGAATGAAAAGTCATTGCAAAAATTTATTCTGACTGATCACCTTTATCATATACAGACACATTCCTGTCTGTATTCTGATGGGAGTGGTCTCTTTCAGGAACACAATGTCCCCATCCACAGGGTGATGAATATATGAATGATGTAAAATCTCAACCCAGTTGACCACCTATGGTAGTTTGTGGAGCAGTGTGTTAGACGGTGCTCTCCTTCATCATCAAAATAGCAACTGATGGAATATCTGTTTTGGAAATGGTGTTCATCCCTCCAGTACACTTCCAGATACTTGTAGAATCTATGCCATGGCACAGTGAAGTTGTTCTGACACTTTAATAAGATGCTTTATGTTGTTTTAATGTTCCTTTAATTTCTTCACCCATATGTGCACTGTACCCTTCCTCTCCTTGTGGTAAATGCAACAGAAGCATTGAAATGTGAGGAAAGGGGTGGGGGGTGGGGGTGATCACCCTACATAGCTCTACTTGAATACATACATTCCCACACACTTCTATACAGTACACACACTGCTGCACATAGTATGTATCAAGCAGAGGACATCCATCTGTGCTGGAATAAGTAGGTTTCTTTGCCAGGTAGAAGATCATTTGATTGCCTGTGACAGTAACCAAATCTTATGCTAGACTTTGGTTTCACCCTATCCTCAAATAGAGGGATAGCAGAGCCTTTTTGATTTTCAATTTTGAGAAAAGCATCTCTTTTCATGTGCAAAAAGCACAAGACAGGATAAACAAAGTAAGAACAACAAGTGAAGTCTGAGATCCTGTCAGTTGTTACTTGTTATATTTACTGAAGTAAAGTGGATTTATTTTCATGGCTTCACAGAGCACTGTACTGTAGGTTGTATTTGTTAATAAAAGCCTCAAAAAACTACAGTAGAAATAAATACATTTATTTTACAATTTACAGTAGTAAGTTATTCCATTGGTTATGTTTATGTATGGTGCATTATTTCAATATTCCTGTAACGTTATAATTTCTTGTAATTTATTTGTAAATGACTGTGTGATATTATACTAATTGTCTTTAGTGAAGTTAGGCCTGTAGATGAAAAACTGTAACATGACAAAAGATTGACTGTGTTATTGAATGATTTTGTGTTTGTGTATGATTTGAGTAACACTAAAAGCACGGCTTCCCAATGACCCCAAATGGAAATTGAACATAAATGGAAATTATTTGGAGTTGATCCAAATGTTACCAAATGGAAATGATTAATTTTCTGTTATGCCAAGCTTTTACCAGAGCTGGGGCTAGTAGAAAATTTCTAAATTTCAAATAATTCAAACATTAAAGAAAACTCAGTCATGTGCTTTCTTGTGCATACATTGTGTTTGTGTGTGTGTGTGTGTGTGTGTTTGTGTTGGTGTGTGAGTGTGTACGTGGAGCTCTGCCTACTGTGCACATAGAAATGACAGGTGTTACAGCTATATTTTCTGATATGAGTGAAGGTACCGCAGTGCACATCGATGATTGTGAAGATTTGCACGAGCTGAAGCCTTCAGCTGCCTCCTCACTGTTTTTCTAATTAAAGGCAGCGTGTGGGCTGAGCAGAAGGGGGCAATAAATCACCCACACTCTCAGGTGCATTCCCTGTTCACTGACATTTCACTGTCAGGCAAAAGTGATTGACTTTCCCTGGATGTTTCTGTGCACTAAAACTGCTATCTCCTTGCAGTGAGGCAAAATGGAATTCTAGGAAGATGCTCTATATTTTAAACACAAGGGTTTGTGAACGATGAGAGGTTGTAGCACTCCAAGGACTTGGGTAGCTCTCTTTTGTTCCATAAGCCTCCTGGTTAATATCTCTGTAGAGAATTTAGCTTTTTAAATAGGCCTCACAGTATGTGCTTACTGTTTAAGCACATACTGTTTTAGTGCATACTTTTATAAATTGACATTTGATTTATGTACACTACATGACCAAAAGTTTGTGGACACCTGACCATCACACCCATATCTGGGTCTTCTCCAAAATGTTGCAGCAAAGTTGGATGCACACAATTGTATAGGATGTCCCTGTAAACTGTAGTATTACAATTACTCTTCATTGTAACTTAGAGTCCCAAACCTGTTCCAGTATGACAATGCCCCTGTGCACAAAGTGAGGTCCATGTGTGCACCATGGCGTCCATCCCCAATGGTGCCGGAGGAGTGAGGGCGAACCACAGCTTGCAGTGTGTTGTCTCCTCAGAGCCAAACACATCCACTTCTGCTTGGCCGAACCTCTGCCATATGGACTCCAGCACTTGTGGTTGGAGCCTCAAATCCCCAGGCCTAAAACCCTGCCTTGACAGGAAGTCTGCCCCCATATTCCGGTTACCGGAAATGTACATTGCACTCGCTGACAAAAACTTTCCCTCTGCTCAGACAAGAATTAGTTGCACCTGCCTGAACAGGCGGTGTGAACGTCACCCTCCCTGATGGTTGTGCTAACATCGGGCTCTGCATTTTGCTGACTTCTGTGGTGAGAACAACTCTGAACCGGGGGGTGGTCGAGCGCTGAACTGGACCTGGTAACCTTTTTTATGATAGACAGAACCCATAGAGACACATTTTTTCAGTAGTTTCTGTGCTGCCAGATAGTCTTTTAGTGACGTTAACTCTTCCACATTCTGTTAGAGGGAAAGCATCAGATTTTTGTTGCCCTGTGACAACTCATTAACCAGTGAAGACTAAGAGCTTGGGACAGACTTGGCTAGTGGAGGTTCTACAGTAGTAGTGGCTAACTGCACTAACAACCTCACATCCCCTTATACATCCCTCCATGGTCCCTTAGGACCACTTCTTTTTTGTCTACTTGGCCTTTATGATCATTCTCAGATCAGGCATTTTAGCAGGCTGTGGCTGCCCGGTCCCCCTGAGTCTGTGTGGGGGGATGCAGGCTACACCACTCACCGTCTGTGCCTCCCTCGTACTAGTGCTGGCGAACTCGACATGATGGGGAAGGAACTGGCTGAACATCGCCGTATGTCAAACTCACTCAGCAGGTCAGCTTGGTAGGCCTGCAACACTGCCATTGAATGTATTGACACACAAGCAAGCCCCTCTTCCACATAGCCCTTGCCCACCAATTCCCAGGTGGCCTTACATGGCTTGGATGGCAAAGCTGGCTCTTCTAAATTAGCTGCGGTCAATGGAGCATGGTAGCTCATAAGCACCTCCACCACCTTCGGCATAGCTAAATAGCCATGCCATTCATTCACCACAGTGAATAATCGCCGAATAATCCGATATCACAGGGTTATATATATGGTTAGTGCATGGTTTTCCCCAGACGCATAAAATTTCATCATGCATTACTGGAAAAATGGGAGTTTTCTGCAGTGTCTTTATTATTTTTTATTTTTACTGGGGAGAAAGTGCTCGTCCAGCCTGCTATGAACCACATTCTCGTCCCAGGGCCAGTCTTATTTAGTTCTAGTTTTTGTTCCTTTAGTGTTTCACGTGCCTTAGTAATCACTTCAAGCAGGTCTTTATGTGCTTGAGAGCTGCTCTTTGTTTTTGGTGCAGTGGCACTCCCTTCTGGCTCCTCAGATGATTTTTTCTTGGCTTTCCATAGTGGAAAGAGAAGTCGCTACATGAGCTCTAAAACCTGGCAGAGAACCAGACTCAGAAGATAGAGCAAGAGATAGAGCAGCACTTGTCTCCGGCTCCTCTCACAGATCCATACGAGATCCCCAGGACCTGAGCTGGCTGGCTGCAGCAACTGGCCCAGATCCCCAAGGCTCTGAAATCCAACTCTCTTCGGCCGAGAAAAGAGTGAGCCACAAGCTGCCTGATTGCAGGGCATTAACAATGTGCACAGTCAGACTTCATGGCTCTGGCGTGCTCCATCCATAGACACTTCACACAGAAATGATGAAATGAAAGGGATGAAATGGGAACAAGGTGTGACACACTTACTGAATTCTCTCTAACTCATACTTTTCTCTCTCTTTTTTTAAAGGGACAGAAATGTAAAGAGATTTTTCTTTCTTTCTTTCTTTCTTTTAAAGATAGTAAGGAATAAAGAGTTATTGTGAGCGACATTCAGTCTTGCTGAAGATAATAAGGCTGACGGTGCAGTTCAAAGGTACCATTTTAATATCACGTGACACGCTTAATTGCCATGTCAACATATCACAGCAGGCCTCTTTTTCATTGACATTAGGTTTTCATTTCCTGTTGTGGTTTCACTGTGCTCTTTTAGCTATTTTCTTTCAGATGATTTGCTGTTGAAACAACATGGAAAGATGAAACATGAAACAAATCTGTAGTGTCTTGGTTTTCCTCTGTATACTGAAAATAAATTATTCAGTGATTCATTTAGAATGACAAGAATAAATCTCTGATTTTTACCCAAAATGCCAATGGTGCCATGTAAACCTTGCTTAAACTATGCTTGCTTACACTATGCTTGCTTCCACTACGCTTAAACTATGACTTAAACCTAAACCTTGCTTAAACTATTTACTAACACTTCATGTGTGGAGATTGTTACCATACTTTTTTTAAATAAATCTCACTCTAAAAAAAATGTCTGTCTACCCACATATACATAACACAAGAATTTAAAAAATAGGTTAAGAAGACAAAAATATCGCTTTCTCTTACTTAGAGTGATGTGTCCTCTGCTTCTTCAGCCACCACAAAAATTGTTCGATCCTCATTTTAAGGAGGACACTGGCTGCACCTGAGTAAAGCTAATTGACTGCCTGAAAATAGGAGGACTTTTTGTTCTTCTCCAGTCCTTTGTTTGTGGCTAGTGCTCTATTTTTCACTGCTCTGCTTGGATCAATACTTATGAATATTATACAGAATTGATTCTTTTTTGATGTTTGAAACTCTGATGAAACCGTGTTTTCATTAGCACATTAAAGTACATTTTAATGCACTTTTGCACACTTTATCTAAAGTTACAAAAGGTTTACGAAGCTTGAAAGACATCACAAATCAACCAAGGCATGTTCTTTTGAAGATCACTGTACTGCAAATATAGTAACACAAAGTACTATGCACTGAACATGAAAATGAAAAAATGCCTCTCCTATACAAAACCGATTTGCTCACCTGACAAGCACACTATCACAAGCCTACAGTTTCACTGCATTGATTAGCTAGGACAGAAGCTGCAACTAGCTGTTGCTGCTGTCTGTCCTTTAACTTATGCCTAGGTAAACAGCATTAAATTAAAGAACAGCAGAAAGAATAGCAAATGAAACTAAGTCTGGTATAATGCATTTAAATAAGCACAGTCCAAAGAGTGGTTTTATCATCCTCCTTTTTCAATGACTGTTCAGTTTAATTTTCTAAAAATTTACAATTTTCTTAAAAGTATCAAAATGTAAATTTATGTTAACATGAATTATAACAGAGGAGAGGGTGTACACTATTTTTACTTGCTCCTATCATGTATTTGCTGTTTCATGTTCTCCACCATTGAGTGAGGATGAATTTTTCATATATACAGTAAAGTGTGAGTCATTTATTATTCATAAGGCCCTAAACATCACAGATGATATTTTGAAGGTTTGAGCCAGGCCTGTCCAGTGCAAGCAATATAATGTTGTTGGAGAATGAATTTCTTGCGAGAACAGAAGCAAGATGCCATTGGTTTGAATGAATACCCAAACCATGCACGGAGAAACATTAGAGAGAAATAAAATTAACCTGCCATAAATTTACAGCTGGGATGCCTAGCTTTACCAACATTTGATTGCAATATAAATCCTACCCATTAGACAAGAATTCTTCTACACAATATAGCCTTGTTCCCTGCACTAAAGAGCAGAATGTAACATGGCCATGATATCAACTGTAACAGAAATGTGCATTTATCTCACAGCCTGCTGCACCACACACACACATCAATTATAATCTTTTAATTTTAATCTCAATCATTAATAGATTAATTTTAACTAATCTACTAGTAAATGGCATCATGACCTTTTCAGAATCAAGTTGTTTGAACCAAGTAACACACATGCAACATGGAAGTAACGGTAATACTTTCTATGAAGCCCATGCTTATAATGAATTATAGCCCCATTTATAATTATTTATAAGCAAGTATTACTGCTCTATAAACACATATATAACTACACATAAAGACCTATACTTAGTTATAATAACAGTTATAGCTACATTTATATTATTGTTACAATTACTTATAAGTGGAGGCTGCAGAAGTCAGTGACGTGTCACAGGTGGCAGAGAAGAGGCCATGCTATCCAGTGACAATTGTAAACACCTCAACCTCTGCCAAGAGAGACAAAGCCTCAGCTGGGAGAAAACACTGTGTACTTACTTCAAAGGAATAAGTACAGAAAGACTATTTACAAATGCAGGTCTTGTGATGTGTTCCTGTGTACAATGTTGAATCATCTCTGTTTCATGAGTTGGGATGATGTCAAGGACAGACAAGCTCAATGATGTGCACTAGACTTACACATTTACACATTTTACACATTTGTTCATGTTTTGCATATACTAGATTATATTATGCACTTTCATATTTGTTGTAAATAGTTATGTTTGCCTTCTAACATCCAATCCAATGTCTATGTCATAGGAGGTGGAAACAGCACCTTCTACATGCTTGTATTACATATGTGGCAATGCTAACAGGATTTTGGTGTTGATTTCAGTAAAGGCTAAATGAGATGAGTAAGTTTCAAATGTTTTATTTGTGAAATTGCACATTTTGTAGCTAGGAGTTTCATGCTTTTCCAATTTGTTATTTCATTTTGTGCCATTTGAATATATTTTTGTGTATTTTGTTGCAGGTTTGTGCCAGTTGGACATGTTCTATTTGTGTAACAAGCACATCTTCTTGATTTCTTAACATTTGCATTATGGAAACTACATCCTATGCTTTCACTTAACTTAAAGCCACCAATGATACATTTATAAAGGTTAGTAATTGTATTATAACTCACAATAAGTATTTATAAGGCAGCACAACATAACTATCAGTAACAATATAAAATAATTCACTTATTGGACAAATAAATATTTTACTTATACATTACTAATAAATCATTATAACTAATGTAATAAAATGATAAAAATGCAGGCTACATTTTTATGAATACATTAATGGAACCGTAAGACTGACTAATTAATACTTATAAATTGGTGTATAATTCATTATGAGCATAGGCACTGAAAAAACAAGTGTATCACTAAAGTTATATAAGTAACTATAACAATAATATAAATGTAGCTATAACTATTATTATAATGAAGTATAGGTCTTTATGTGTTGTAATAAATGTGATAATAGTGCAGTAATACTCGCTTCAAGACACTTCCTGTATGAAGTCATTAATAGGCCGCAGTATTCAGGTGTGATTTTGTCCCATTCTTCTAAACATATTGTCTTTAAATCTTGTTTGATTGAATTCAAGCCATTGATTCAGTGATTCACTGGGCCATTTTAACACCTTGATTTTTTTCCTTTGAAACCAATTGAGAGTTTCCTTTCTGCTGTAGGTTTTGGATTGTTGTCCTGCTGGAAACTCCACCCACATCTCATCTTCATTATACACCCCCATTTAATATAAAAAATAGATATTATAATGGCTTCATGTAATAAGAAATTAAATTATGTTTAATTACTATGGGTTGCACTTAATCTCAGTAAGCTTAGTTTTTTATCTCCTTAGAAGGCTATTCGACTTTTCCTAATATGGATCAAGCTTGAGTCCACTTTTAATTAGGAATCTTTATTGTTTAAAATATGTAAAAATAAATATTTATGCTTGTTTCTTTATCAATTAACCTACAGTATTTCTCATTGCTATTATTTTAATTCAATTAACAGTGACCATGAGCAGAGATCTTACATTTAACTGTTTATGACAGACCTGATTAAAGCTTAACCAAAAAAAAGGTTGGTATCTGGATTGGTATCAGTGGTAAAAATCCTGATCTGTGCATCCCTAATGAACACCATTAAACTAAAGCGCTGTGCTTCTGACGGGTAAATGACCCGATCACCCAATCACATCCTATATGAGATTATTCAGATATATACAGTGCCTTGCGAAAGTATTCGGCCCCCTTGAACTTTTCAACCTTTTGCCACATTTCAGGCTTCAAACATAAAGATATAAAAAAATTTTTTTTGTTTTTTGTGAAGAATCACCAACAAGTGGGACACAATTGTGAAGTGGAACGAAATCTATTGGATTTTTGAAACTTTTTTAACTAATAAAAAAATGAAAAGTGGGGCGTGCAAAATTATTCGGCCCCCTTGCGTTAATACTTTGTAGAGTCACCTTTTGCTGCGATTACAGCTGCAAGTCGCTTGGGGTATGTCTCTATCAGTTTTGCACATCGAGAGACTGAAATTATTGCCCATTCCTCCTTGCAAAACAGCTCGAGCTCAGTGAGGTTGGATGGAGAGCGTTTGTGAACAGCAGTTTTCAGCTCTTTCCACAGATTCTCGATTGGATTCAGGTCTGGACTTTGACTTGGCCATTCTAACACCTGGATACGTTTATTTGTGAACCGTTCCTTTGTAGATTTTGCTGTATGTTTGGGATCATTGTCTTGTTGGAAGATAAATCTCCATCCCAGTTTCAGGTCTTTTGCAGACTCCAACAGGTTTTCATCCAGAATGGTCCTGTATTTGGCTGCATCCATCTTCCCCTCAATTTTAACCATCTTCTCTGTCCCTGCTGAAGAAAAGCAGGCCCAAACCATGATGCTGCCACCACCATGTTTGACAGTGGGGATGGTGTGTTGAGGGTGATGAGCTGTGCTGCTTTTACGCCAAACATATCGTTTTGCATTGTGGGCAAAAAGTTCGATTTTGGTTTCATCTGACCAGAGCACCTTCTTCCACATGTTTGGTGTGTCTCCCAGGTGGCTTGTGGCAAACTTTAGACGAGACTTTTTATGGATATCCACTCTTCCATAAAGGCCAGATTTGTGCAGTGTACGACTGATTGTTGTCCTATGGACAGACTCTCCCACCTCAGCTGTAGTTCTCTGCAGTTCATCCAGAGTGATCATGGGCCTCTTGGCTGCATCTCTGATCAGTCTTCTCCTTGTCTGAGCTGAAAGTTTAGAGGGACGGCCAGGTCTTGGTAGATTTGCAGTGGTCTGATACTCCTTCCAATTCAAAATGATCGCTTGCACAGTGCTCCTTGGGATGTTTAAAGCTTGGGAAATCTTTTTGTATCCAAATCCGGCTTTAAACTTCTCCACAACAGTATTACGGACCTGCCTGGTGTGTTCCTTGGTCTTCATGATGCTCTCTGCGCTTTCAACAGAACCCTGAGACTATCACAGAGCAGGTGCATTTATACAGAGACTTGATTACACACAGGTGGATTCTATTTATCACCATCAGTCATTTAGGACAACATTGGATCATTCAGAGATCCTCGCTGAACTTCTGGAGTGAGTTTGCTGCACTGAAAGTAAAGAAAGGGCGAATAATTTTGCCGCACCACTTTTCAGTTTTTTAATTTGCTAAAAAAGTTTAAAATATCCAATAGATTTCGTTCCACTTCACAATTGTGTCCCACTTGTTGGTGATTCTTCACAAAAAATTTAAATTTTATATCTTTATGTTTGAAGCCTGAAATGTGGCAAAAGATTGAAAAGTTCAAGGGGGCCGAATACTTTCGCAAGGCACTGTACACAATATACACAGAGCGGTTCGAGAACTGACTCCATCCCAGAACCATGACAGTGGGAAATGTCTAATAGTGTAGCTTTAAATATATTTAAGAGGAGTCGACTTCAAAGACTGAATATTGAGGGTAGTGCCATTTCTTATCCAAACATGGTGTGTTGTATGACAGCCAAAAAGTTCAATTTAGCTCTTGTCTGACCAGACTACACCCTCCAAGTATTTCATAGGCTTGTCCAAATGAGTTGTAGAAAACATTAAACGAGCCTCGACATGCCTGTTCTTTAGTAATGGAGTCTTGCGGGGTAAGCATCAGCAGTGGAGTGCATTGCCTATTGTTTTCTCTGTGATGGCACCTGCTGCCTCCAAGTGTTTCTGGAGGTCTTTCCGATCGATCCTTGGCTCTTGGGCTACTCTTCTGACTATTGTTCTGATTCCCTGGTCAGAAATCTTGCGAGAAGCTCCTGTGCGGTGCCAGTTGATGACATAGTGATATTGCTTCCACTTGAAGATAAAGGCTTTTGATTACAATATAAGATATAATTATTTATGGATTTCAGCTGGTTCCTTGCCTTACCTTGTCTTGGAGAACTGCTTTTCTTAGCGTCTTCAATACTTTTTTTCTGTGTCATTAACACTTTAATACACATAACTGTATTCATGGAATTTGATGTTCTGAATTCTTTATATTTCTGGATTTAATGAGTTAATACTGATGTCTGGTGAAAATTTCATGTGAATAGAGTTATTGGAAACATATTTGCTGAATTTTTTTTTGATGCGTTCAATACTTATTTCCCATACTGTATAAGATTTTTTTGCATTGTATTAGCTTCTAATTCTGAACTTTGAGTGAAGCTACTTGACTAAGCAAACTACTGTTATGAACACATGTAGCTAATGACAGATATAACTAATGAATATACATAGAGAACCAACAAATCCTTAACCAACTAAATATTGACTGCATTAGCTGTTCTTTAGAGACACTGGACACCACTGGGCTTTCAAACAACCAGTTAATCTCAGTAACATGCAATTTAAATTTATTTGTTGATATCTTCCTGACGAGACAAAGTGTCAAAGTTTTCACTGGTCAACTTTGTGGTATTGAGGGCGCTCGCTATGGAATATTTCACCCAGCTCGGCTTTGCATTACATACAACGGTGTCCAGAAGGACTTTATTTCAGCGGAGGAAGCAGAATACGTTAAACTCTTAATACCGGGGTAAACTCCATCACCTACACAGTGTAGTGTTATATATTTTTTCTTTTATTCTTTATTCTTTTTTTTTTTGCACTCGGCCTTCCAGCTCTACATAATTCGAATTCTTATATTGTCAGTGCATTATTACTTCGTTATTCTCTTCTTCTTGTATTTTATTTTAATATGCTACACTGTGTAATAATATTAGTTATAAGTCTTTAAAAGGTATTGACATTATAGTTGTTAAAGTGCACAGACTATTTATTAGATTTGAAGTCAGCAGGGGACTTTTTTCTTACTCGAATTTTTATTATATATTTTTTTTTAGTACTTTTGTTTAGCTTACTCTAGGTCCACAAAGCCTAGGGGCGATACACTGCTGTCTCCTTTGTTTTATGGAGACTTTGGGTGTGTGTCCCTCTTCAGCTCCAATTGGCTATTTATATTCTTAATTTTACTTTAGTTCTTGGGTTTTATAATTTTTATATAACCAGCGACAGCAGTCATGATGAGCCGGGGGGGATTTTTTTTTTTTGTATTTATTTATTTATTTATTTATATTATTATTATTATTATTATTATTATTATTATATTTTATTTTTTATTTTTTCTTCTCAATTAAATATTTGGGAAAGGGAAGGGAGGGGAGAAAAGGTAAATGAATTATATGAATATGATTTCAATGTAAATGAATCACATGCATGAATATGAATCACATGAAAATGAATCATATGTAAATGAATCACATGAAAATGAATTACATGTAAATGAATCACATGCATGAATATGAATCACATGAAAATGAATCATATGAAAATGCATCACATGTAAATGAATCACATGCATGAATATGAATCACATGGAAATGAATCATATGTAAATGAATCACATGTAAATGAATCATATGATAATTAATAAATAAACAAAGGCAAAGAGAAGAAGAAACAACATCCTTTATTTGTATTTTAGAAACATTATAGCACAGTGAAATCCCCCCCATATCCCAACTTGTTGGGAAGCTGGGGTCAGAGCACAGGGTTAGCCATGATATAGCACAACTGGAGCAGAGAGAGAGTAGGGACTGTTGGCTCACAGGACCAACAGTGGCAGCTTGGTGATTTGAACCCCTATCCTTCTGATTAATAACCCTGAGCCTTAACCATTGAGCCACCAATGTTCTAAAACCACGTACCTAATATTGTGTTGGTTCAACTTCTGTCATCAAAACAGCTCTGACCCATTGAGAAATGGACCTCTGAATGTGTGCTGTGGTATCTGGCACCAAGATGTTAGCAGCAGATCCCTTAAGTACTGCAATTTGCGAGGTGGGTCCTCCATGAATCAGACTTGTTTGTCCAGGACATCCAATGCTCAATCGGACTGATTTCTGTTGAATTTGGAGGTAAAGTCAACACCTTGCACTCTTTGTCATGTTCCATAAACCATTCCTGAAAAATATTTGCAGTGTGGCAGGACACATTATCCTTCTGAAAGAGGCCACTGCCATTAGGGAATAATGTTGCCATGAAGAGGTGTAGTTGGTCTGCAACAATGTTTAGGTAGGTGATACGTGTCAAAGTAACCTCCACATGAATGCCAGGAATGAAAATTTCCAAGCAGAACATTGCGTGTAGCCCTCAAGGTGAATTCATTGACAAAAAGCCATGAATAGACCTATTTTCATATAAGGCTGAACTAGAGTCTGGGAGAAAGTATCTGTTTTAAATTGTGCTTGTAAATGTACACAGTACATGCCTCTCATGCATGCATAACTAAGCTCTCTGCACACACTGGCATGAGGCCAAGATGGTAATGCGAATTAGGTTTTTTTTTTAGGAATCAATAAAATGAGGCTTCAGCACAAAACAATTGAGTAAGTGAAACTAAGAAGCATGGTTCTGTAACATTTTTCGTAGAATATTAATATTTTTTTGTCCAGTTTTCATTAAACAAAATGATATGCTGTGTTGCATTCTCATGATTACCGTGTATTCATTGTAAAAATATAAAATACAATAATCATAAGAATAGCAATTACTATGTTTTATACGATTATTTTGGTCAATGACAATCAATTATGATACACTTTATGGCCAAAAGTATCCTCCCTGTCTCCTCCCTGTGTCGAAGCTAACAGCTACTCTATTGAAATTACTTTGTTTTATCTAGAGTTATACAGATTTTCTGGTTGAACTAAAAGTACATTCACAGTATAACACTCCAGCTGACAGTTATAGAAGTACATGGAAGATAAAATGCCAAGCACTGATCCTTTTTACTATTTGAACATTTGTTGGCCCACTGGTCATTTTGTCCCAGATCCTTGACAGCTGTCCAGTAATTAGACAGAAATGGATGAAATATCTGGTAATGAAATGTGAAGGGTCTAACCAGCTG
Organism: Ameiurus melas; assembly: GCA_012411365.1. Classification (NCBI taxonomy): domain Eukaryota; kingdom Metazoa; phylum Chordata; class Actinopteri; order Siluriformes; family Ictaluridae; genus Ameiurus; species Ameiurus melas. The sequence goes on along the minus strand of CM022754.1, from coordinate 15,892,768 downwards.
AGAAATTTGCTGACCTCACTACCCTTGACGGTTAGACTGGTGTGCACTGAAATGTGTTCTGAATGGAAAATATGCACCTGTTACAGCTGACAGTGCTGCTTTGCAAAGACATAAATGTTTGGATACTCCTTTAGTACACTACAGCAGACATCCAGCAAGTTTGGAAACACTTAACTGAAATGTTTCTCATGATCTTAAAAATCTTTTTTTAAGGTGTATGATTAAATGTTTGAAATCGGTGTTGTAGACAAAAAAAATAATTGTGCCCACATATTCATTTCTTTCATTATAAAACAACTGAGTTACGGATGGAACCCTGTTCCCTGAGAAGGGAACGAGACGTTGCGGGGTGTCATGAATATCCAGGCTGTAATAACGCATGAATATGTGTGGGTAGCCAACCCTGCAGCAGCACATACATCCTGTAAGGATACCCCTTTGGACAAAATCTTCTTTGAGGCGACCTCCCTAGTTGAATGAGCCCTTATGCCCAGAGGTGTAGCAAAACCACTTGCCTCATAAGCAATAGTGATTGCTTCCACTATCCAATTAGAGATTTGCTGCTTTGACACAGCATCACCTCTACTCTCGCCGCCAAAGCAGACCACCAGCTGCTCCAACTTACGCCACTGGCAGGAGCTTTCGACGTAAGTACAGAGAGCCCTTACTGGACACAGCGGTTGTATTCTCTCTTGTTCCAGTGTGGGGAATGGAGGAGGGCAGAAAGCTTGCAACACCACAGGGTGGGCAGCCGATGTAGGCACCTTAGGAATATAATCCGGCATAGGATACAGGAAGGCCTTGGCTAATCTAAGGACAAAGTCAAGGCAGGAAAAGGCAACAAAGAGGGCTTGTAAATCTCCTACTCGCTTGAGAGATGTCAGGGCTAGCAGAAGAGCTACCTTTAGAGTCAGAAGCTTCTCAGAGGCTGACTCTAAAGACTCAAATGGGACCCCTGACGGACCTTCCAGAACCACAGAAAGGTTCTGCCTAACACCATGCATGAACCTCAAAGTTAGAGGATGTTGCCCCACAGAGGCTCCAACAACAGGGGCATGCCGGCCGAAATGGCGGCGACGTAACCTGATTGTAGAAGGAGCCCACCCCACTGAGAAACGTTCTTGTAAGAACTCCAGGACTGTAGCTATTGCGCAGTTTACTGGGTCTAGCTGACGTTCCTCACACCACAAGACAAAAAGCTGCCACTTGACTGCATACAATTTCCTTGTGGATGGTGCTCTAGCATTTATAATAGTCTCTACAACCTCCACTGTGAGACCAGAATCTATGAGCTGGTGCCTCTCAGGAGCCAGACCCACAGTTTTCATAGTTCCTCCCGAGGGTGAAAAATCACAAAGCACAAAGTAGCACAAAGTATTGACTAAAAGGGCGCCAATAATTGCACACCTATAGTTATCAAAGTTTTTTTTTTTTTAATATATATAAACATGTGTTTTGTTTGCAGTTGTTTGATATACATGGGAACATGAGTCCATCCATCAATCTTCTACCACTTACTCCTTTTCAGGGTCACAGGGAACCTGGAGCCTATCCCAGGAAGCACGGATGAATTTCAAACCATTGATGCAACCTACCACAAATTGTCTCAATTCCAGTTCATGACATTGTAATTTATTTGTTCAGAAAATTGAGGGGACTTGCTATATTGTATGCTCACCAAACTTTTGTTTGTTCAGGTTCTAGCACATTCAAATGTGATTCTTACACATGGCAGAATTCTGACATTTGTGTGAATAGTTGCATAGCAGTTGAACAGAAAGTTGCACCATGTTGAACTAACTGACCTCAACTTGGGGTAAATTGAAAGTGTGGATGTGAACAGATAGCAAAATGAAATAAAATGTTAACTTTATCCCGAAATTTCCTTGTAGTTTTCATTGCACATTTTGTTATTTGTGTGAAAAACATGAAACAGGTTTTTTGACATCTATATTTAGACAGTTGGTTATACCAAGAGCATCAAACTTAGCTAAATTAGCAGAAACCTCACCACACGTTATTCCACCAAAATTCACCCTGATTATGATACATTCATTTGTGCCAAATAAACTGTATTTGTTTATTTATTTTGTGCAAAAATAGCTAGCTTTCATTCTCAAGATAATTGTATTCAAACATTTTTCCACAATAGATTGTTTCATGATATATGTTGTTAATTCAGTACAGTCAGAATTACTTTTGATATTAAAAATAACATGTTCTTGACATAATATAAAGTTTATATGCAGACAATGGTGCATCACAATGTTGGTGGTTTTTTTCCCCATGTAATTCACATGTTAAATTTAGCACCATTGATTCATACATCATCACATCATTTAAATAAAAATATTAATCAACAGTCCCATGAGCAATATGTGTAGAATTGAATGGAAAACTTAAAAATATAAATAATGGCATCATTTCAGCATATACAGCCTTGTTTAGGTTTGTGTTTGGATGATGTACAATCCCACTGAGATAAGGTCCCAAGTTTAGTTAAAACATTGTGGTAAAATGGATATTCCGAGTCTGTGGGTTTGCTGTCAGCTACAGTGTAGTTGGATTTGACCCAATTCTTTAGCATTAACATTTTGGAAAAGCATGCACTGTTATGCCTCATTCGAAAAGCAGTCCTGCCTGAAATGTGCGAAACAAACTGTAAAGCTCAGAGTGAAATCTTAAATACAGACATCTAGGATGTTTGTAAAAAAATACATGTAAACCTCTCCTATCTACTTTTTTCATTACAGTAACATCACAACAATTAAGAATTTTAAATTGACCTTTTAAATAGACTGTATTACAGTGGTGGCTTGTTCAAATGGCTCTGCTACACCATATATCAACTGTTCAACAAATTTTAATCTCCAACAGGTTTAAAAATATGCAGATATAAGCTGATGATTCATCAATTTGTCCTAGATGTTGCTCAATCATGGGGAAGTGTGCTTACTGCCCCATTTAGCTCCACAAAGTTATTATAGCACCTAGTGATAAAACATGGGAACTACACTACCACTGGCCCAGCAATCATACTGCATCATGCTCAGTGGAGGAGCAGCCAACAGGACAATTAATTATAGGGTTTCCAGGGTCATATGTTTTATGCCAAATTTGAAATTATTTTGAAAATATACTCAGTGGCCACCAAACTGGAGCATAAATTATAGTTTAATAATTTAAATTAAAGCCAATAAATTTCTGCAAACAAAGTCAAAGTGTAAGTGCGGACAATGTATCTTTAATGTGCAGAACCATTTCTACAGTAAGATATAATGCAAAGATTAGTAGAGGGAATGGAGAATAATGCAGTAATAATGTGTGTACATCAGAAATGTTTATGCACAATGATGACCTTTTTTTTTCCCATGCAAAAGTTTTTTGAGATACAGTTGGGCTATAATTTTTCTAAAACATAAATTTTGTAAACACACCTGCTATATCAAACTCAGTTTAACTAAAACTAAAAAGTTTAACTAAAACTGTTCAAATCAAGTTGCTAGGCTCTTTGCTATTGATGTTGTTGATGCTCAACTGCCTTTTATGGGGTTAATCTAAAAATTCACTGGATAGTAGCCTATAGCATAAGACAAGTGTGATAGCCCCTAGACTTAAAATTGTTTAGGTTATGTTGTTATTAATGTTGACCTGCCCCACCAACATCTACAGTCATGTAAAAAAAAAATAAGTACACAAATTTGGACAAGCAAACATTTGATCCTCTTTGAAACAATGCCTATTAATAAAGTTGATACACTATCAAATGACACAAAATTGACATTTTGTAATAATTTTCACAATCATATTAACAAAAAAAACCAGATCAGCCATATGGAAAAAGTAAGAACACCCCTACATTTATCACAAATTCCAATCCACAAAATTAGAATCAGGTGTTCAAAATTGGGTGCCAGTGATTTGAACATGCTTAGGAAGTGTTTTTTTTATACCCCTCTCATATAGTATCTGGTGTTTCCTTTGCTATTGAGGTGTGTGGTGTCATCATGCCAAGAGTTAAAGAGTTCTGTGAGGCCTTCAGAGAAAAAAGGTTATGGATGCCTATGAATCTGGCAAGGGATTTATAAAGATCTCATCCAAATTATTTAAAATACATTATTCCACTTTAAGTAAAATAATCTACAAATGGCACACATTTCAAATGACTGCCAATTTGTGCAGGACTGGCTGTCCCTGTCACAATTCCTCTGGGAAGCAGTGCGCTTTCAGTGCTGGTGCGCATGCGCCTGCTTCCTCAGTGTTGACAACGATGACATTCCGACATGTGTCCTGTGTCGTTATTGTTGATGTCATGTCTCCGCCCCGTTTTGTCATGTCTTGTTATCAGGTCACATGTGTATTGCCCGCATCTGTTAGCAGTTGCGGGGGCTGATGATACCTGTGTGTGCATATATACCGAGAGCCATGCTACACACGGCGCGGGTAATTCAATTTATCAGAGAAGATAGACTAGATAGACTAAGAAGTCTATTCTAGAACTAGCGTGGGATTATAATGAGTCTTTGTTCCATGCCATGTTTGATAGCTAGTTAATGTCCATGTGTCATAGCCTTAGCCTTAGCTTTAGCCATAACCTTAGTGTAGTTAACATAGCTTATAGCCTAGCCTAGCAGAGTTCTTTGAGTTTATGTTCTTGTTTCTCTTTTGTTTTCTCGTTTTGGGTCACATTGGGATTTGTCTGCTCACCTTTGTAAATAAAAGCACAGTTTGAACTGCGAATGCATCCGTCTGATCTCCATCATGTCACGGTTCATGACAGTCCCAGCAAATTCAGCCCAAGAGCAGACTGTCTGATGCAAAAAAGAAGTCTCCAAGAACCCCAAAATTTCATCACAGGATCTGCTATTAAGTCTTTCAATTGTTGGTGTGAAAGTGCATGCTTCTACACTGAGAAAGAGATTGCACAAATGTGACCTGCACTTGTGTTAAAATCTGCATGAAGCATATTTATGCAGAAATATAGAATATTCTAAAAATTCTAATTTTCAAGCACCACTGTGCATATCAAATTAAAAGAATGCAGATTAAACCAATGTTACAGGCGATTTGAAATGGGCAGACATGAGCATAACATAAATTTAAATATTCTGTAGCCTCCTAATAACAGTGACATGTATTTCCTTTGGAATTATATATCACTACATATTTTTAATAATTTACTTGGCAAAATGATCAAGTTTCAGACAAAAAAATTTAATAATGAGGAAAGAGATCATTAAAAATGCATTCAGCACATTTTTGGAAGACTTATTTCAAAGAGGTCTGCCCTCACTTTGCATATGGTTCAACATCTCAAAAAGAGTTTTATTTCATTTCAAAGCCTTAAGGGAGAGTCCTAATTGTTCCATATTATTGACTTTTGACATAAAATGCATTATAGAGACTTTCAGTTGAGCAATAGAGTTTGGCACAGAGCAGCTCTAGCATACTGTGTGAATATTACTAGATAATCAAGTCTCAGCTAATTTTTGGGCATCTCTGACATAGTTTAGCATGCTAATCATCACTGGACCCTTTTGAATGGCATAATTTCAGCATTGGTCTGTGCCCTTTAATTTGGGTTTATATGTACATGTGTGCAGCTCAGAGTTTATTTTAATGTACTAAGCATGTAAAGACTAACATTAGGGACTAGATTTAGTATGTTACTATGTTTAGTGGGTTAGTATGTAGAGGTGAACGTGCTAACCACTAAGACACTGTGCGCCCTGAACCGAATGTTCTACATTAATTTTGTATTCCATCCATCCGTCTTCTACCGCTTACTCCTATTCAGGGTCACGGGGAATCTGGAGCCTATCCCAGAGAGCATCGGGCACAAGGCGGGGTACATCCTGGACAGGGTGCCAGTCCATCGAAGGGCACAATCACATACACACTCACACACCCATTTATACACTACTGACACTTTAGACACACCATTCAGCCTACCATGCATGTCCTTGGACTGGGGGAGGAAACCCCGAGTACCCTGAGGAAACCCCCGCAGCACAGGGAGAACATGCAAACTCCGCACACACGGCCGTGGCAGGACTCGAAACCTGAACCCTGGAGGTGTAAGGCGAACGTGCTAACCACTAAGCCCATTTTGTATTCATGCATGTATATTTAATGACAACAATAAACTTTTTTTTCCCGCTATTACCACATTCCACCATTTATTGACATTCTAGACCCCATCTAGTGTAAAAAGATTCAGGAATGGGCACCAGATTGGCTCTCAAGTCATAACAGAAGTGTGTAAGGTGTAATAAACTCACTCTTCATTCCTGAGAACAATGTACAGCCTGTGGCACTCATTTTGAGTCCCTTAATTTGAAAATTTGTCATGTATTATAATGACTTTTGTGATTAAGAGGATACTCACACAGATAAACCTTCTCCAGAATGTGTCACATATTGTCCACACAGTGACACATATTGTAACTTACATTCCTAATTCTCCATATTACTTATATAAGTCAGCTGCATAATTATAGGCACCCCTGGTAAAGATTGGTGGAAAAAGTTCAGTACAAATTTTTTTGTGGTTAAATTTTAGCTTAATCACCCTCTTTATATGATGTACATTTATTCAAAGAAAACATATACATGCTGTTCACACAGGTAAATAACAATCATTTCCTATTGGGTTCACTGTAGTTACTGCATAACTCAAAATAGATACTTATGAATATGCTTTACAGTGAATTATAACTGGATAATCAGCTACAATTATAATTATAATAATCATGAATTTAAAGAGATAAACATATGAAGTCATTATTTAATTTTGTTTTAACACTAGATTGTGTAATGTCTAACAAGGTTGTAGAAGAACCTTAGATCACTCATCAATTCTTAAACATTTTAAGCTCCTTTACATTGCCTGGAGTTTTCAGGCATGTGAACTTTAATTTAGACCACAGATTTTCAATTGCATTCAGAATATGAAATGTCCAATGTGAAACATTGATTTTGATAATTGATTATTTCTGTGCTGGTTTGAATGTATATTTGGGGCCATTGTGTGTTTGGAAGGTCCATATTTTTTCGAAGTCACAAGAGGTAGCCTAGTTTGGGGCTAATTATCTTGTATAATTCATGATGACATCAATCCACATTAGCACTTCTGGACCACTATCAGCAAAATGGTTAAGGTGCATCAATGATCCACCGCCATGCATACAGTGTTGCTTTATTGGGAGGAACTATGCTCATGCATCCAATTCCTTTCAGCTGTTCTCGACAATGGAAACATTTTTTAGTCCATGGCTCTGCTTAATTGTTATATATTAACTTTATTACTTTATATACAATGAGGGAAAAAAGTATTTGATCCCCTGCTGATTTTGTACGTTTGCCCACTGACGAAGAAATGATCAGTCTATAATTTTAATGGTAGATTTATTTGAACAGTGAGAGACAGAATAACAACAAAAAAATCCAGAAAAACGCATGTCAAAAATGTTATAAGTTGATCTGCGTTTTAATGAGGGAAATATGTATTTCTTTGCATATCTTCTCCAAATCATTAAGGTTTCGAGGCTGACGTTTGGCAACTCGAACCTTCAGCTCCCTCCACAGAGTTTCTATGGGATTAAGGTCTGGAGACCTTCTAGGCCACTCCAGGACCTTAATGTGCTTCTTCTTGAGCCACTCCTTTGTTGCCTTGGCCGTGTGTTTTGGGTCATTGCTCCTGTCCATCGTCCCTTTGATGCGGTCAAGTTCTCCTGTCCCCTTAGCAGAAAAACACCCCCAAAGCATAATGTTTCCACCTTCATGTTTGATGGTGGGTATGGTGTTCTTGGGGTCATGGGCAACACTCCTCCTCCTCCAAACACGGCGAGTTGAGTTGATGCCAAAGAGCTCCATTTTGGTCTCATCTGACCACAACACTTTCACCCAGATGTCCTCTGAATCATTCAGATGTTCACTGGCAAACTTCAGACGGGCATGTATATGTGCTTTCTTGAGCAGGGTGCCTTGTGGGCGCTGCAGGATTTCAGTCCTTCACGGCGTAGTGTGTTACCAATTGTTTTCTTGGTGACTATGGTCCCAGCTGCTTTGAGATCATTGACAAGATCCTCCCGTGTAGTTCTGGGCTGATTCCTCACTGTTCTCATGATCATTGCAACTCCACTAGGTGAGATCTTGCATGGAGCCCCAGGCAGAGGGAGATTGACAGTTATTTTGTGTTTCTTCCATTTGCGAATAACCGCACCAACTGTTGTCACCTTCTCACCAAGCTGCTTGGCAATGGTCTTGTAGCTCATTCCAGACTTGTGTAGGTCTACAATCTTGTCCCTGACATCCTTGGAGAGCTCTTTGGTCTTGGCCATGGTGAAGAGTTTGGAATCTGATTGATTAATTGCTTCTCTGGACAGGTGTCTTTTATACAAGTAACAAGCTGAGATTAATTCAATTCAATTCAATTCAATTTTATTTGTATAGCGCTTTTTACAATAGACATTGTCTCAAAGCAGCTTTACAGAAATGGAAACATGGTATACAGATAATAAAGGTGTGAATTTATCCCAACTGAGCAAGGCAGAGAGTGGCGACGGTGGCAAGGAAAAACTCCTTAAGATGTTTTAAGATGAAGAAACCTTGAGAGGAACCCAACCCAGAAGGGAAACCATCCTCATTTGAGTAACAACAGATAATGTAAAAAAGTTGATAATGGATTTATACGAAGTCTGTAAGGTCGTAGGTGCAGCCGTATATCCAGAATTAGAGAAGATTTGAGCTCCATCCAGACGCAGAAAGGATCTGGATCTCTAGTATCTCCATAAATTCGTGTGAGGCTCGGCAAAAGGAGAGAGGGAGAAAAAAGATTATTATAATACTAGATAATAATCTGCAGTTCTCATTCTGACATCTTGACAGTAAGGCATTACAGTAATCTAATCTAGAGGTGACGAATGCATGAACCAGTATTTCCGCATCACATGGTGACTATATGTTTCTTATCTTAGAAATATTTCTGAGATGAAAGAAAGCTATCCTAGTAATATTATCTACATGAGCATCAAATGATAGGCTGGAGTCAATAATCACTCCAAGGTCTTTAACTGCTGTACATGATGAAACAGAAAGACCATCCAGAGTTACTTTGTAATCAGAATGATTACTTCTAGCTACACGTGGTCTTAATAATAGCATTTCTGTTTTAGCAGAATTAACTAAAAGGAAGTTAGTTAACATCCAACATCTAATGTCCTTTACACAATCCTCAACTTCACTAAGCTTCTCGCTGTCCTCTGGCTTCGCTGAAACATACAACAGTGTATCATCAGCATAACAGTGGAAGCTAATTTCATGTTTACGAATAATTTGTCCTTGGGGTAACATATATAAAGTAAAAAGCAGTGGGCCTAAAACAGAACCCTGTGGAACTCCAAAAGTAACCTCAGTACGCATGGAGAAATGACCATTTACATCTATAACCTGATAACGAGCCAGAAGAGGACTGTTCCCTTAATACCAACATTTTCTAATCTATCAAGGAGAATAGTCTGATCTATAGTATCAAAAGCTGCACTAAGGTCGAGTAACACAAGCAGCAAGACACAACCCTGATCAGAGGTCAGTAGAAGGTCATTCACTACTTTAACTAAAGCTGTCTCTGTGCTATGATGAGGTCTAAATCCTGACTGATACATTTCATGAATGTTGTTCCTATCTAAGTACGAGCATAACTGCTTTCCTACAACCTTTTCTAAAATCTTAGAGATGAAGGGGAGATTTGATATTGGTCTATAGCTGGACAATTGAGATGGGTCAAGGTCCGCTTTTTTAATCAAGGGTTTAATAACTGCTAATTTAAGTGATTTAGGTACATAGCCAGTGCTAAGGGAATAATTTATTATATTTAAAAGTGGTTCAATTACTCCTGGACAAATCTGTTTTGTCAGTATTGTCCGGTTTTTTTTACAGTATTGTCCGGTTTTAATTTAATAGCCTGTATTTCATGTCTAATATTTTCAACCTTATCAATGAAAAATTTCATGAAATCTTCACTGCTATGTAATGATTGAGTGTTTCTCTCTGTAGTGGTTTTATTCCTAGTTAATTTTGCTACCGTGTTGAATAGGAATCTGGGATTGTTTTTGTTATCTCCTATTAAGGTGGAGAAGTAGATTTTCCTAGCATCGTTAAGAGATTTCCTATATTTCAATAGGCTCTCCTTCCATGCTGTTTGAAATATCATGAGTTTGGTTTGACGCCATTTACGTTCTAATTGTCGAGATGTCTGTTTTAAGGTTCGCGTTTGATCGTTTTACCAGGGTGCTAATTTTTTCTCTCTAATTATTTTTTGTTTGAGTGGAGCCACTTTATCTAGCATGTAGCGGAGTGTTGACTCCAAGCTTTCAGTCGCCTGATCAAGTTCTATTGGATTTGACGGTGATCCCAATCTAATAGATGTTTCTGCAAGGTTATTTATGAAGCTCGGCGCAGTAGCTGATGTGTAGGTACGTTTTACGCGGTAGCGGGGTGAGGTGGAAATATTATGATCAATATGTATTATGAATGAGATAAGATAAGATACAATATTTTCTATACTTGTTAGTATGAGGTCAAGAGTGTGAACACCATTATGAGTAGGCCCGATTACATTCTGATTAATCCCTACTGAATCTAAGATGGACACAACCGCTGTTCTCAGAGGGTCTTCTAGGTTATCAAAATGAATATTATAATCTCAGACGATTAATGCTTTATCTACAGACACAGCCAGGTTTGAGACAAAGTCTGCAAATTCACTAAGAAATTCAGTATATGGCCCTAGGGGTCTGTAAATAATAATTAGAGGAATTGATTTATTTTTTGTGGCTACATAACTTACACTGGTATAAAGAATTTCAAAAGAATTAAATTCATGCTTAGGTTTTTGTGTGACAACTAGATTTTAACTATGGATGACACCAACCCCTCCTCCTCTAAAAGTTAAACGAGGCTGATGTACATAACTGTATCCAGGAGGACTGGCTTCATTTAATGTTATGTACTCGTTTGGTTTAATCCAAGTTTCCGTTAAACACATTAAATTATATTTCAGATCAGTAATGATGTCGTTAACAATAAGAGCCTTAGACGCAAGAGATCTAATGTTTAAAAGTCCTAGCTTCAGATTAAAAGTGTTGGCTGTGCATTCAATATGATTTAATTTTATGTTAATTAGGTTACCAAGGCAGACTTTCCGTGATTTTCTATATATTTGAATAGCTCGGGGAACAGACACAGTCTCTATTGTATGTATTACCGTTGCCGGACTATTAATTGAGCATTGATTATACTGAATGTTGTTATTGTTGGAAGATGTACTTATGTTAGGCAGTCACTTGGAGTGTAGCGCCTTGGAGATGTTGTCTGACAGCAGTTCCGCTCCAACGCTGCTGGGGTGCAGATCATCAGGACGAAACAACCTAGGACGCTCCCAGAACAGATTCCGGTTATTGACAAACACCAGATTCTGCTCATTAAACCAAGTTAGTCTCTTGACCCTTTAAGAGGGTGCTCCTAATTGGTTAGTCTCATGACCCTTTAAGAGTGTACTCCTAATCTCAGCTCGTTACCTGTATAAAAGACACCTGGGAGCCAGAAATGTTTCTGATTGAGAGGGGGTCAAATACGTATTTCCCTCATTAAAATGCAAATCAATTTATAACATTTTTGACATGCGTTTTTCTGGATTTTCTTGTTGTTATTCTGTCTTTCACTGTTCAAATAAACCTACCATTAAAATTATAGACTGATCATTTCTTTGTCAGTGGGCAAACGTACAAAATCATCAGGTGATCAAATAATTATTTCCCTCACTGTACATTACCATACATGTTGGGTGCACGGTGGCTTAGTGGTTAGCACGTTTGCCTCATACCTCCAAGGTTTGATTCCTGGAGTTTGCATGCTGCAAAGGGTTCTTCCCCCAGTCCAAAGACATGGTAGACTGTTTGGCATGTCGAAAGTGTCTGTAGTGTATAAATGTGTGGATTGGCACCCTGCTTGCCTTGTGCCCCATGATCTTTAGGAATGATAAGTAGGATAAGTAGGATAAGGTTTTCTCATTTGTAAGCTGCTTTGGATAAAAGCGGCTGCTAAGTGAATAAATGTAAATGTAAATAATCAGTATAGAAAATGGATGGTTGGATTTATGGGTGGATCCCCTACTTGTGCAACCTCATAGTCAAAGACAACAATGAATTTTCTGAATACTGAAAGCAACTAAACTATTGATTTGTTGAATACTGGTCATTTGTTTGCATTAATTTTACATATAGTTGAGGTTAATAAAACATTTTTGTGGGGGTTATTTATTTATTTATTTTATTGTTGAAGAAATGTAAATAGTCTCTGTGGCTTAGACATAGTGGCTTAGACATTTTTAATCATTGTGTGTTCAGTGTATGAATGCTTATACTGTTATATTCCCCTAGTTTCTAGGTCCTAACAGACATACAGTACTATTAGGAAAATAATCCGACACAAGTTGGTATGATATGGTCAAACACAAAGTAATTATAGCTTTTTCCAGTGTTTATTACTCTTATACCACAGCAACTTTCCAACCATTTTTGAAAACATATCTCTTACATTATAGAAGCTATAAACAGTCATTAATAAGTTAATAAGACAAAAAATGCATCCTGTGCCCTCCTGTCCTGAAGACTTAAAGGAACAGCTTGACCCCTGACAGTTATGAAGCCCTGGCACTGGAGACTCTTTAAAATATGCTAAATAGATGTCTCCTTACAGAAAACATAACAATATCAACCATTTCACATTTTAAAAATCTGTTTATGTGGAGAATCTGCCATACACATCCCTTTGTAAGTTGTCACTATATAAACAATAACATACGAGAATGAGTGCGCTGATATAAACTAGCCAGAGCTACTGCCAGAAAACTGTGTTAATCAACACCTTCTGACCAAATAAAATTTTAGCAATCAACAGCACTGTAGTTTAAATGCATGATGACCAAGTGGCCTAAATGTCTACTATAAACAAAGCCTGTCACTTTAATTTTATCATGTAGCTTATCATCATCACTGGTTCTGCAAAATCTACCTTCCTTTCCTATGCCTGCTCTCAAAGCTTTATACGAACTGATAGCCATTCTGAACACAGAATCGATGCTTTTATACAAAATGATTAATCTTATTAGCTCAGCACTTTATTCACGTCACCCACTGTTTAATTTGAAGGTCTAGACACTCCACACTTGAGAATTACAGCACATCAACACGACCTTGAAATTAGATCACTGGTTATCTTCCGGGTCTAGGTCCTGGCCCTACAAGATTTCTTGCGAAAGTATTATCAGTGCTGAATGTCCATAGAACACTGGGCTTGGAGACAAGATGTTATGCGATTTGGTGTTAATCTCCCACACTCTACTGCGACATGGATCTCAGTTTAATGTCTCATAGAGTGATTTGCATTTTAATGGTGTGTGTCCTTACTGCAGTAACCCTCTAGCTATTTTATTATGGTGAAAGCTTGCCAATTAATTACGTAGACTGGTTACATATCACCAAGTTGGGAGAGCCACTGTTGTATGCCATTAGAAGGATTTTATTTATTAATGGCAGAAAACTTTATGACACACATTCTCTCTTCACACTTAGAGATCCAACTTCAGAAATTGAGCAGAAAGAAAATAATTGGATTTAAGTTGGTGCCAGGTTCTTCTTATACATTTCACTTTGCACCTAAAGCCATTACCATGAACAAAACACATAAATAAGAAAACATATCCGTGTCTCAAATGCACTTTAATTAATGAATATGCACTTTTCTTAGCTATGCACCGGATCAGTCCTGCTTTCAGTCTGTTTATGGGTTTAGAAAACAGGAACAAACAACCAATTTAAATCACTACCATATTCACAAATATCAGACTTTTTCACTGAAAATTCCACCTGCAGAAAAGTCAGAGGCTAAAAAAAATGAATATCTTTTCCTGTGAATTTATCTTACTTTTGGTTACTTTTTTAGCCTCTCTGCCAATGTAATTTCACAACACAAACCTGCATACAATTTATCAAAGTTCCATGAGCAGCAAAAACAACCTCTTGGCATGCAAATGGAGCTGAGTTTATTTTGGGAAACCAGTAAGAGCTAAGAAGTATAACTATATCGCTCTAATCGATCCAACACTTTGATGAATCAGTGTGCAAACATATCAAACTAAATTCATCGTGCGATATCCTCAGAGCTACTTCACTGTATTTAGGCTTTCTTTGGTTATAAGCACAGTACATGTTTATGTATGATAAAGGTACACATTACAAAAAATACAGTTACGGTTCAAGAAAACTCACTTATCACAGCTGCTATGGAGCTAAGCCTATGCATCAAAGTGAATGGTTGAATTTAATAAAAGGTCACCCTGTTTACAAATAATTCTTCACAGTTGCTGCACATAAAGACTGTAAGTACTGCATGAATACAGAAGGGGAGTGGGGCATATGACGGGGGCCAGCCCCTTGTTGGCATGAAAGGAGAGTTATTAATTTGGTGTGGTGGTGGTGACAGCGACGGCCATCGCTTTGTCCTGAGTGTAGAGGTTGCTTTTTATCATCCTGGAGGGGTAGGAGCGGTGCAGTGTTGTTCAGTATTCACCTCAGTCATCGAGCAGGAGTCTGCAGAGGTTTCCAGAGAAATACGATTGCCATGGTCACACTTGGCTGCAGTCCCTGCATATTTTTCTTACCATCCCTAGCTCAGGAAGAAAACAGTGAAGAATTCAAAATGCATGTTGGCCATGTCTTTATTCTCTTGCTGTGAGCATACTAAAAACTTTTTCATCTTTCTGCATGTCTCTTCTAGTCATCTAGTTGTCTTCTAGCTGTCATCACTCCTCATATTCTACAAAAGACATTCGTATTGTACCAAATACTGAAAACCAAAAACTAAGTAGACATTCCACATCAATCATATTCTTTATATTATATAATGATAAAATCTGACAAAACCAAGAGCATTGTTTGTTTCTTTGTTTCTTTATTTACACAGTGTAGATTTTTTAATCCCAATTCTGAATTCTCTTTTCGAGGCTGAATACTAACTATTTTCACTGGTATTATACAGATTGTCCCAAGTTCACCATTTAGACCCAGGAAGCGACCCTTTCTTTAGCAACAAGCACCACTCCATTTCAGTACCAATAAGTTGTTTGCCACTTGTGGACTTTTTGAACAATTGCATCCGGCTGTGTTTTGAAATTACATTGGTAGAAAGGGGCTAAAAGAGCAAGGGCAAGTGTGATAAAGACAAAGCTAAGAGTCTGGATCTTTTAAGCATCTGAGTAACTGTTCTGGAGGTAGAATTTTCAGAGTGAATTTTCAGACGGAAATCTTGAGAAACCTTTAAACTCTATGTTTAATCAGACAGTTCCAATTATTATTAAAGTCTCATCAACAATATTCCATAACCCTTATATAAATATATATGTGTATATATATAGTTTAAAAGCATCCGATGATCATGGCCGATTATATTCTGTCAATCAAAAGAAGGCGGGAAAACACATCGAATTCATGCTGTGTGTGAAGATGATGTCTCTTGTGTGGAATTACGATAAAACTGCAGTTTGTAAGCTCTGTAAGCTCTGCACCACTAAAATTCTAAAGTGAGCAGCAGCAAATTCACAAACCCCATTGCAAATCAGGTTTATTATTTCCAGACTCCAAACAGTCTTTGCATATAGTGACCTATGTAGCCAATTCTTATCAAGTTACTCAGCGCAATATAGAGACTATAAGCAAACCTAGTTCTCAAATTTTGTTACAGTATGTCAATGCTAACTGTACAGTGCCTGCTGAGAGCTGATTGGCTGATGATGACCATGTTTTTTTTTCAAGCAACTCCAACTACATGATCCAACGCACAAAATTTCAGCTAAAATTGATTTCTGTTTCTGGAGTATTTTACTTTAACCCCGCCCCCTATAAATTACGACTTTTCACACATTTGACCTCAGAATCCTTGTAAAATAATTTTTATTTATTGATCAGAAATATAACAAAGCAAGCCTTTGGCTAGCACACATAGAAATTTGGTTCACTTCCTTCTGGTTCATTGAATCAGTGCTACCTTGTTTTCTCACGCTCTTGAGACTGAACTTAACTGCAAGATTTTTTTTTCTTTTGATTGTGTACAAATACATTTTTCTTTTTTGTCAAGATAGGATTTTAAAAGTAAAATATTCAAACTTTCTTTGCTAAATCCCCACTGTGTTGATTTTTATGGCATAGCCTCTATGCTGCAGTAAAGGGGTCTGATGGTTTTAAGTTCTTCATTTCATGTCTGTTAAAATCACAGTTTTGTGAATTCCAGGATGGAAAGAATACTGATTTATTTCCTGTTTATAACACAACCTGAATCTATGACTGATGATTAAAGCTGAGCCTCTTTAACACAATAGCATGAATAGCACTTACTGCTTCGAAGGAGTCAGCTGCTGAAGCTAAAACTGCACAATGTGTTAAGATGCATAGCTCTGTAGTGTCTTTTAGGATCACAGATGATCTGTGCTGTGTAGCGAAACACCCAATGTGTCAAATGGATTGCAACTGGTAGCTGAGGACTACTGAGGCATATGAAAACAAGTCTGTTGCTGTCAAAGTGCTGTCATCTGACAACTTTTCCAGGATAGCCATACCACTCCAAAGAGCAAGATTCAGTTTCTGTTACATGTGTACCATTTAACAAAGACAAATATTATGACATATGACATATCATGTCAAAAACAGTGGTCAAAGAACATGGTAATGTGTTATTGTGCAATGTGAAGCTAAAGGAAAATTCTATACTAAAGGAATCTTATTTATTAGGTCTTCAGTATCTACATGCCCTTGACTACACAGGGTTGAATTCTGAGTATTATATAAATAGGCTCCCTTATCTTAGAGGCCCCCGAAGACATTAGGAAGACAGAGTAGTGGCTAGTCAGGTAAAACATGGCAGGGTACCTAGTGTGATTTGTGTAGTGTCAGTAAAATATCATCTGTTCCCCATGTCCCAGGCGTTTTATGGATCAGGGCTGCATTAAAAATCCAAAATCTATTCAAAGCGGCCACTTGACATTGACCCAAGCTTGTCTTGTGGTCATAAACTGAGGGACAAAAGAAGAAGGCAGTGTCTTATTGTATTTACCAATAATGGACTGCATTGATCAGTTTACTCAAGTGTGAAATTTTGCTTTTTCATGCTTAAATTCACAATACCTTGGGCACATGCTTGGTGGTTCTGAGAAGCAGCAGAGCAGAAACAGAAAGATAGAGAGTGAAATACTAATTAAGGTGACCTGGAATTTCAATGACGTGAGGGGCAGATAACGTTTGCAATTTCTTCTTTTTTTTCAGTCCACTGGTGTTAAGCATTCATCCGTCACCATCTGTTCTTTTCTGCATGCCCCCGCACATGCAGATGCTTCACTATAATATCTAATCTTTTCTCCCAGCAGTAGAGGAAACTGCAAAGTTGTTTAATTGAATTTGATTTGACCACCAACCAAAAAACAAAACAAAAAAACAGTATGCTTCTAAACCTTTCTGCAGCAGAAGTCTGCACAAGATAAATGAGACAATCAAACCATTTATAAATGTAGTCCATTTGGATGTGGAAAATATGTAATAAGTTGCTGTCTAATAAGACATATGCTGGTAGCTTGCTCTCTTATTCATTTATCCTGGCACCAGCACAGGTGAAATAATTTATATCTGTTGTTTTTCTTACACAGTTACTCTCACACACAGATATGCACAGTCTACAGTGACTTCTGTTTGAAGAGAAACTCTGCAAAGCCCTATCCATTTTTAATTCATGGTGTTTTTTCCTCACATGACAGACAATCCAGCCAATCCAGCCTTCTAGAACATCGTGCAACATTATTTTTGCCCCCATCTTGCTGGCATTTACCCAGGAGTCAGAGATGAGTTCTGCAGTCCATGTGTCAGTGTGTGGTTGCCCTCCTTCTCTCCTGACATTGTCTACTGTCTTCCTATTTTGCGGAACACTGACTTTCAGATTTTATTTTCACATGAATTTAACTAGGGGGCCATGCTGGTTTAGTGGGTAGTGTGTTTGCATTACACCTCAAGGGTTGAGGGTTCAACTCCCACAGTGGCCCCATGTGTGCAGAGTTTGCATGTTCTCCCTGTGCTTCAGGGGCTTCCTCCAAGTATTCTAGTTCACTCCCCCAGAGCATGTTGTGTGTTATAAAAAACACCACCTGTGAACCACGCCATCAGCCTTATTATCTACAGCTAGACTGCATGTCATTGAACAGTCATAAAAGATTGTTCTTTCTGTTCATTTTCTCTCTATTTTAAAAAAAAAGAGAGAAATTTTTATTTATTTTTCTGCCTTGTCTCCAGCTACGGTAGGTCCAAGCCATATAAGTCCACCTTGGCCTTGGTTCGTAAAGCCTACGTGGCACTGGACCTCGCGTGTGGGTCACTGCATACAATATTTATTTTGCAAACTGATTTTTAAGTATGTATATTTAAATTTTGGCCAGCATACCAAAAATTCTAGTATGCATACCTTTTTTTTTTTAAATGCATATAAACTTTGCGTCCATTCTTAATTTCTGTACAACTTTTTAAAAAGCATGCATATTTTGCATACTTATTGGTTAGTATTTGTGCATACTTTTACTGATTTGTACTTTCATATTTCTTTGCTTAAAGACTTCTATGTATTAGTAAATTAGATAAACACTGCTTTTAAAAATTAATCCATAGGGTAAGCTAGTTAAACTTTAGCTGGCTCGTGCAACTCTGACCAGGATGAATAATTTGGATGAATTAAGCATTTGAGCATGATTCATATGCTCAAACTGACATATAAGGAATAGTAAAAACCTAAGGTTTGATGGATGACTGCAGTGGTATGTTGGCATAATGGGTAGTGTTATGAGGCCATGCTTCAAGGTTTGCAGGTTCTATGCTGAGTTGTGGTCACTTCTGTAGAGTTTCAAAGTTCCTCCTGGGCTTATGTGGATTTCCTACAGGTTTTCTAGTTTTCTCCCAATTCTAAAATTTTAGTATGCATACTTATTTTTGTTTACGTATGCATATAAACTTTGTGTCTGTACTTAATTTGTGTACAACCTTTTTTAAAGCATACTTATTTAGCACACTTATTTAGTATTTGTGCATATTTTACTGATTTGTACTTTCATATTTCTTTGCTTAAAGACTTCTATGTATCAGTAAATTAGGTAAACATTGCTTAGTTAATTAATCCATACGATAAGCTAGTCAAACTTTAGCTTCTGACTCAAGAGGTAGCTCTTCTGCTGTCCCTGATATCTCTAAAGCAAGTAGGAGATCTACTGGCTTTCTCTGTTCTGTTCTGTTTGCCCATTCCTGCCTTGAGTTTGCCCCTGAATTAGCCAAGGCCTTCCTATATCCAAGGCCAGACTATATTCCTAAAGTGCCTATGTCTGCTGCCCAGCTGGTACTGTTGCAGGCTTTTTGCCCTCCTCCATTCCTTACACCAGAACAAGACAAATTGCACCTACTGTGTCCAGGAAAGGATCTCTTTACTTACGACCACCGCTCCAGCCACTGACGTAAGTCAGAGGAGTTGCTTGTCTGCTTTGGTGGCAACAGTAGGGGTGATGCTGTGTCGAATGCAGCCCATCTCTAATTGGATAGTGGAAGCAATCTCTATCACTTATGAGGCGTGCAGTCTTGCTATGTCTTTGGGCATATACGATTAGGAGGTCGCCTCCTCAAAGGCTTTATCTAAAGTGGTACCCTTATGTGTTTGCTGCAGCAGGGTGATCTACACCGCACACAATCATTTGTTATTACAGTCTGGACATGCATTCCACCCTAGGCTTGAGTGTCTTGCAGTGACCCTCAGGCTTAAATCTTTTGAACAGGCCATACCCTCAGTATGACCAAGTGGATATTCTCATTCCAACAGCGTGAAGCTCATGCCAGGTTGAGTTCTCTTTGAAAGGGAACATCTGGTTACGCATATAACCCTGTTCCCTGAGAAGGGAATGAGACGCATACATTTGACATACTGGGGCATACCTCTGAATTGTGACTTCGCTTCAGATAATTGAAGCTGACAGTGTGGTTTGATCACGGAAGACCTATAGATAGGCATGATTTTACACAATCTTCAGATGGCCATCACGTGCGAGGGCGCTTCCCACAGTGTGAAGCTCATGCAACATCTCATTCCCTTCCCAGGGAACAGGGTTACATGCGTAACCCTGATGTCCTTGAGCTGCTATGAGTCATCCTGGCAATACTGTATTAGCAAATAAAGTCCCTTTAAAAACAGCAACACTGAAGAGATAAAACAATACCTTCTGATTTTTCTTGATTGTAGAGATTAAGAGGAATAAAAGCATTGTAGTGAAAGTTTGGTTTTCAGTGTGTCAGTGTGCAATACTGTTGTTGTGTTGCATTTCATGGAGTGTAGTTCTGACACAAATGTTTGCATCCTGTACTGAATGTTATGTCACTACACCATTGTCTCATTACTATTTCAACACGTTCTCACTCTGAGCTATTACAGCAATATACTTTAATGAGGGGTTTTTGCAAAGTGGATTGTAGGACATCAGGATAAATAGTACAATATTCAACAAAATCTAGCTAATGACTATTTTAAGCCAAACAGCCACTAGATTGTTGCCAGACTTGCTGCTTGTGTATTTCTGATGTCTACTTGCTCCTCATGTGCAATATGAATTAGTCTTGATCATAGCAAAAACCATCAGACTCTTATCAATGTCCAGCTGTCACCACCTCAACTTAGACCTTTATTGTATATGGAAAGGGTCTCAGTCAAACTATCACAGCTTGCAGAGGTGTTAATATTGACAGAGCTCTTCCTCTGTTTGAGTGATATGTTTGTAGCTAACCCAAGAGCCCTCTTGTGTTTAGGTTTCACTGTCTGTCACATCTTTGGAAATTAACTTCCCTGAGGTTCCAAGGATATAGTGCATAAATCACCCAATAAATAGCATAGCTATATAAATACATGGATGATTATCAACTCTATCAACTCCACTCTATCATCTCTATCAAGACCACTGTGTGTACAGTATTATTTTCTATATTTCTATATAAAAATGACTTAAAACATTGTCAGATTTTCATAAATAGTAGACAAATAGAACCCAGTTAAACAAATGAGACAAAAATATTATACTTGGTAATTTATTGAGGGAAATGAGCCAATATTGCAAATCTATGTGAACCTTTGCCTTCATTATCTGATTTGACTCCATTTGTGCAGCAGTAACTGCAACTAAATGTTTGCAGTCACTGTTGATCAGTCTTGCACATCGGCTTCTAGGAATTCTAGCCCATTCCTCAGTAAAGGACAACTATGGGTGGGTTTCATCACAGGAACTGCTTGCTTCAGGTCTTTCCGCAACATTTCTATTGGATTAAGGTCAGGACTTTGACTTGGCCATTCTGAAACATTAACTTTATTCTTCTTTAACCGTTCTTATTGTTAGAATGACTTGTGTGCTTAGGGTTGTCTTGCTAGATGCCCCACTTTATCTTGAGATTCAGATCACAGACAAATATCCTGACATTATCTTTCAGAATTTGCTGGTACACTTCAAAATTCATTGTTCCACCAATGATGGCAGGCCATCCCAGCTCAGATGCAGCAAAACAAGCCCAAACCATGATACTACCACCACTATGTTTCACAGATGGGATAAGGTTCTTATGCTGGAATACAGTGCTTTTCCTGCTCCAAACATAACCCTTCTCAAATTTAACCAAAATGTTCTATTTTTGTCTCTTCCATCCAGAATTTTTTTTTTCCAACAGCCTTCTGGCTTGTCCACATGATCATGAACATTAACATTAACCAATGTGAGAGAGGACTTTATTTTCTTAGATGTTACCCAGTTTCCTTTGTGACCTCATGGACTATTACATGTCTTGCTCTTGGAGTGATCTTTTTTGGTCGATCACTTCTGCAGAGGGAATCAATGCCCTTGAATTTTCTCCATTTGTACACAATCTGTCTGACTGTAGATTGATGTAGTCCAAACTCTTAAGAGATGGTTTTGAAACCTGTTCAAGACTGATGAGCATCAACAGCTCTTTTTCTGATATTCTCAGAAATCTCCTTATCTCATGCCATGATACAGTTCCACAAACATGTGTTGTGAAGATCAGACTCTAACAAATCCCTGATCTATGAATAAAACAAGGTGCTTACTCACACCTGGTTGTCATCCAAGTGATTGAAAACAACAACTGACCTTCAAATTAATTGCTAATCAGAGAGTTTCACATACTATTGGATAATTTTCCTCAATAAATAAATGACCTATTCGCTATTTGCTGTCCCCTCAAAATAACTCAACACCCAGCCATTAATGTCTAAACCGCTGGCAACAAAAGTGAGTACACCCCTATTTTTCCAGCACTGCCTTAACTCTCTTGGGTATAGAGTTCACCAGAGCTTCACAGGTTGCAACTGGAGTCCTCTTCCACTCCTCCATGACGACATAACGAACCTGGTTGATGTTAGAGACTTTGTGCTCCTCCACCTTCCATTTGAGGATGCCCCACACATGCTCATTAAAGTTTAGTCCATAATCTTCACCTTTAACTTCTTTAGCATGGCAGTGGTCGTCTTGGAGGTGTGTTTGGGGTCAATATCATACTATCAGACTGCGGCCCAGTCTCCGAAGGGAGAGGATCATGCTCTGCTTCAGTATGTCACATGTTGTCATTCATGGTTCCCTCAATGTACTGTAGCTCCCCAGTGCCAGCAGCACTCATGCAGCCCCAGACCATGACACTCCCACCACCATGCTTGACTGTAGGCAAGACACACTTGTCTTTGTACTCCTCACCTGGTTGCAGCCATACATGCTTGACATCATCTGAACCAAATAAGTTTATCTTGGTTCCAGTAATCCAAGTCCTTGGTCTGCTTGTCTTCAGCAAACTGTCTGCAGGCTTTCTTGTACATCATCTTTAGAAGAGGCTTCCTTCTGGGACAACAGCCATGCAGACCAATTTAATGCAGTGTGCGGTGTATGGTCTGAGCACTGACAGGCTGATCCCCCACCCCTTCAACCTCTGCAGCAATGCTGGCAGCACTCCTAAGTCTATTCATTGAGACAACCATGAATGCCAACATGTACTGTGACATACTGAAGGAGAGCATAATCAGTATGCAGTATTCCAGCTTGATAACAACCCCAAACACACCTCCAAGACGACCACTGCCTTGCTAAAGAAGTTGATGGTGAAGTTGATGGACTGGCCAAGCATATCTCCAGACCTAAAGCTATTGGGCATCTGTGGGGCATCCTCAAATGGAAGGTGGAGGAGCACAATGACTCTAACATCCACCAGCTCCATGATGTCGTCATGGAGGAGTGGAAGAGGACTCCAGTGGCAACCTGTGAAGATCTGGTGAACTCTATACTCAAGAGGGTTAAGGCAGTGCAGGAAAAATAGTGGTGGCCACACAAAATATTGACACTTTGGGCCCAATTTGGACATTTTCACTTAGGGGTGTACTGACTTTTGTTGCCAGCGGTTTAGACATTAATGGCTGTGTGTTGAGTTATTTTGAGGGGACTGCAAATTTACACTGTTATACAAGCTGTACACTCACTACTTTACAGTGTCGTTTCTTCAGTGTTTTCACATGAACAGATACAATCAAATATTTTAAAAAATGTGCGGGGTGTACTCAGAGAGAAAGAGATAGAGAGAGAGAGAGAGAGAGAGAGAGATTTATATTTCCACATAGCATTTTTATATACTGCTCAAAAAAGTAAACGGCACATTGTGCTGTTTAAGTGTTCCCTTTTTTTTCAGCAGTATATTTTGTGTAATTATTGAATGATAGTTCCGTGCTTGGGCAACACACAAATTCAGTCTTGCTCCAGCTATAACTTATCATCTAGTTCCATTTTCATTTAATTCAAGTGCAGCTGACGAGTCACAGGAAAACATGTTTATGCAGAAGGTGAAATCGAAAGCAAAAAGGACTATAGTTACAGCTCACTGAATTTAATGAGTATTTATACCATGTAATGGATTCCAGCATGTGAACTGAATGTTGAGCATTCTGGTATGTAAACAAATCAGATTTAAAATCTATAAAATGAGTCTTAATCTGGCAACATTAATGATACAAAGCCATTTCAGTATATCAAAATAGTGTAAGGCTCAACAATGGATGTCATTAACAAGTAAATGTGTTATCCATGGGCCATATAGACTTGAATTAATAACACATCTATCCTCTGGCAGTTGGACATACTGTATGTTATTGTCTTAATTGTGTCAGAGATTGCTTTGCTAAATACATATGGAAGATCAAACCTGGGAGCGTCTTTAATTTCACACGCTGTTTCAGACGAATGATGGCATAAATCCCAGGACCCAAACGGAATGTGTTTTAGCAATGATGTGTGAATGCTCATACTGCATACTAATACGAACCTATTCAGTGCAAGAATTGAGCAGAGAACACACACACACACACACACACAGTGTTTTAAAATTATGTTCACTAACTAGTAGATACAGAGCTGTCTGCTTCGCTATGATGGTCAGTAGTTTGACTTATGAGTATGATCTCATCATTACATTCTCTACTCTCTCCTCCTTTCTCTCTCTCTCTCTCTCTCTCTCTCACTCTTTCTCAGTGTCCTGCCAACTGTCATTTATGCAGTATCTTTGAGTGCTCTCATTAATCATAATTGTGGATCCTCCTCCATGTCGGGGACTGATGAGATTTCTCATAATAATAAGGAATTAATGATTAAGATTTAAAAAAAAATGGCACACAAGCCTTCAGTTCCTTGTCCCTTAATTCACCACTGTGCTGAACACATTATCATTATTCTTACCATCATAATTATGCTTGTAATTAGAGTATATGTATCTTTTTTTACCTTTTTGCCCAGCTTAATGACCTAAATGACATAAGAACCTCAATAGACTTCACTGTCAACAGATATTGTCAGAGGCGTATGTTTTTGAGGCAATTTCTATCAAAGCCAACTCATTTTTGATATGCTATGCTCAAGTCATAATATAAATGCAACTGTTTATAACCTAATGAGACAGTTGTGATCATTTTAGAGGAATCAGAACCCTTTACACATATGCTGCTACTTTTTGATAATGTTTTGCTTGTAGTGACAGTATATGCAAAAACAAACAAAATCATTGATGATTTGCATGAATTAAACTTTGGGTTCTCATGAATGACATTTGACCCTGTGGATGAGCTGCCACCAGTATAGGCATTGAAGTGAATAAGATCATAAGGTTGATTTCACCTTTCTTTCTTTCTTTCTTTCTTTCTTTCTTTCTTTCTTTCTTTCTTTCTTTCTTTCTTTCTTTCTTCTTTAAGTAACATTAATCAAATTACTGTAATGTACATTTTATGATTCTTAAGGAGTTTAGGAAGTTTCCTTAAAACCTTCGAATAAGGTGTTCCCTTTCAAAGGGAACTTCAAGGTTGCATTTAACATAACACTATGGGAGCGCCCTTGTGCGCATGACCAGTATCTGAAGTTTGTGTAAAATCATGCCTGTATTTATAGGCCTGCCATTATAGGTGACGTGGCAATTAAGAGCACCGCGTGATATAAATTTGGCACCTATGAACCATGCCGTCAGCCTTATTATCTTCAACGAAAAATATGAGTAAGAGAATTCAAGAAGTGTGTTACAGCTTGCTCCCGTTTCATCATGCGGAATAGTGCACACTTTCTCGGTAAAGTGTCTAGGGGGTGTAGCATGCAATGACAGCCTTGAGAGGCTGCGCATGGTAATTCCTACATTAGGATGCGACTCGCGCTCTTCTCGGAAACCGAAGCGAGTTGGGTTTCAGAGCCTCGTGGATCTGGGCCGGCCGCAGCAGAGACAGCAAGCTGTCTCAGGTCTGGGGGACCTCTTATGGATCCGGAAGAAGAGCCGCAGACAAGTGCAAGACGTCTCTTGCTCTGTCTTCCAGCTCTCCGCTGAATTTGGATCTTGCTTCACGACTCCTATTTCTGCAATGGAAAGCCAAAAGGAAAAAAGAAAGAGAAAAAAAACCCACACACAAAAATGAGAATAATAATTCGTCTTTGACTCCAAAGAGCCAGATGGACGTGCTAAAAACTGAGAGCCGCATATAAAGAGCTGCATGAAGTGATTACTAAGGGTGGATGCTATTTAGCTATGTTGAAGTTGGAGGAGGCGCTTGCGAGCTGCCTCTTTCCAGCGACGGCAGGTAATTAGAGGGGCCGGCTTTGCCATCCAAGCCACCATGTAAGGCCACCGTGGCATTGATGTGTTTGTTGTGGGTCACTGCAGACAATGACAATGTGGCAGGCCTACCAAAAAGACCTGCTGAGTGAGCTAGACATATGGCGGCATTCAGTCAGTTCCTTCCCTATTGTGTTGAGTTTACCCGGGCATCCACGAGTGGAGCCCAGCCAGTGCTAGTGTCAGGGAGATACAGAAGGTGAGTATGGCAGCCCGCCAACCATTGCAGACAGCCAGGGGAACCAGGAGGCCACAGTCGTGGCCTGCTGCTAGGCCTGATCAGAGAATGGTCATAAAGGCCAATCAGACAAAGAAGAGCGGTCCTGAGGGGCCGTGGAGGGGCATATCAGGGGACATGAGGTTGTTAGGGCCTCCACTAACCAAGGCTATCCCAAGTTTTCAGTTTCAACTCGACCCCCCAGGTTCAGAGGTGTGCTCACCACAGTAGTCAGCACAGACCAGAGCCTGATGTTAGTGCAGGAATTAAGATCCCTCTTGCACAAAGGGGCCATAGAAAATGTACCCCATTCCCTGAGGGAGGGAGTTTTTTTTCAGCTGTTATTTCCTGGACCACAAAAAATAAGAGTATGCGGCCAATTTTAGATCTTTGTCATCTGAGCTGTACTATTCGGACATACAGGTTCAAGATGCAGACGCCCAAACTTATTGTTCCACAGATTCAGTTTGAGGACTGGTTTGTGACGATCTAAAAGGTGCATATTTCCACATAGAAATCGTTACCTTTATCCCTTCGCACCTTCGCAAAGTGCATGGATGTCACTTTGGCTCCATTGTGACTCTGGTGCGGTCCTCATCTGGAGTGGCATATAAATTGCCGAGAAATGTGAGCCACATTTCTAGCACTGAAATTCCTTTTTCCTCAATTGAGAGGTCACCATGTGTTCACAGACAACACACCAGTGGTCTCATACAGTATATTGACTACCACAGAGAATTATGTCTGTGCCCCCTGTTCAGGCAGGTGCAAATAATTCTTCTCTGGGCAGAAGGAAAGTTTGTCAGGGAGTGCAATGTACATTCTGAGAATATGGGGGCAGACATCCTGTTGAGGCAGGGGTTGAGGCCCAGGAATTGGTGGCTCTATCCACAAGTGGTAGAGTCCATATGGCGAGGTTTGGCCAAGCAGGACTGCATGTGTTTGCCTTCAAGGAGACAACACGTGACCCCCTGTGATTCACCCTCACTCCTCCTGCACAATTAGGGCTGGACGCCATGGTGCACATGTGGCCGAGGTCACATCTGTATGCTTTTTCCCTGATCGCTCTGCTCCCACAAGTTCTAACCTTATTTTCCAGCTCGAATATGCTTCTCATAGATAATATCCCTGCTAGATGGAACTCCATGTGAGATTCCCATCTGCATTGATCCACTGTAGACCCAGTGAACTGCGCAATAGCTGCAGTCCTGGAGTTCTTACAAGAACGTTTCTCAGTGGGTTGGGCTCCTTCAACAATCAGGATGTACGTGGCCACCATTTTGGCCATCCTCTAACTTCTAGGTTCTTGCGTGGTGTTAGGCGGCTGAGTCCGATCTGCAGGCTGCGTGTACCTTCCTGGGACCTTTCTGTGGTCCTGGAAGGTCTGTCAGGGACCCCATTTGAGCCCTTAGAGTCAGCCTCTGAGAAACTTCTGACTCTAAAGGTAGCTCTACTGCTGGCCCTGACATCTCTCAAGCGAGAAGGAGATCTACAAGCTCTCTTTGTTGCCCATTCCTGCCTTGACTTTGCCCCTGGATTAGCCAAGGCCTTCCTGTATCCAATGCCAGAATATATTCCTAAGGTGCCTACATCGGCTGCCCACCCTGTGGTGTTGCAAGCTTTCTGCCCTCCTCCATTCCCCACACCGGAACAAGAGAGAACGCACCTGCTGTGTCCAGTAAGGGCTCTCTGTACTTATGTCCAGTGGAGTAAGTCTGAGCAGCTGGTGGTCTGCTTTGGTGGCATCTCTAATTGGTTAGTGGAAGCAATCTCTATTGCTTATGAGGCACGTGGTCTCGCTACACCTCTGGGCATAAGGGCTCATTCCACTAGAGCGGTTGCCTCCACCCAAGGCTTTGTCCAAAAGAGTATCCTTGCAGGATGTGTGTTCTGCTGCAGGGTTGTCTATGCCACACACATTAATTTGTTATTACAGTCTGGATCGACCCGGGCTCGAGTGTCATGCTGTGACCCACAGGCTTGAGCTTTTTGAACAGGCCATACCCTTGTTGTGACGGAGTGGGTATTCTCGGACCCATAGTGTTATGCTAAACGCAACGTCAAAGTTCCCTTTGATAGGGAATGTCTGGGTTACGCATGTAACCCTGTTCCCTGAGCATGGAATAAGACGTTGCGTAGCTTTGTCATACCAGAGCAGGCCTGTGAATTGCGTCTTCATTTCAGATAATAGAGGCTGGTTCACAGGTGCCATATTTACATCTCGCGACGTGCTAAAATTGCCACGTCACCTGATCATGGCAGGCGTATAAATAAAGGCATGAAGCTTCAGATACCAGTCACGCACACAAGGGTGTTCCCATAGTGTTATTCTAAACGCAACGTCAAAGTTCCCTTTTCAGGGAACAGGGTTACTGTACATGCGTAACCCAGACATTTTGTTAATTAAATTTTACACATATAAATGCTGTAAATTTGTAGCTAAATAATTTCCTTAAGCAGTTATATTATTACCATTAATTTAAGGGTAAGTTGGTGAAATATTTGCAATGTAGCTTTTCTTTGAAAATCTCTCTGAATTTGTATATTAAAAAAGAAAATATTTGGCATAGAAATGCCTGTTTGGTGATATCTAAATAATATAAAGTAAGCCAGAGTTCAACAACATAACTAGTGGGCATAATCAGAACATTAATAAGTTGCAAGTTAGGATCTCTAGTGCTTGGAGTAATCAATCACAAAACCCTGGAGCACTGGTCACAGACAATGATGTATGTTTCTGTTATTCTTAACTTCTTTCTTGGCCTTAGAGTCAAAAATGTTGGGCAAAGCTAACAACCCAGGTTGTTTTCCTTTAGCAAAATGTACAAATGCATTATGCTATCTTTGAACAGTCTCTGCACAAGCTTATAAAAAAGAGATTAAAAAAATTTAAACCCGGTCTTTTTGCATGTTGAAAAGCTTTACATTTTCAAGGCAAATTTACTCAATTTAAACTATTCAAATGGTTAATCACTAATGGCAATTTTTTTCTGAGGTGGCATTTTCCTGTGTGTTCTGTTTTGTCTAAATAATTGCTAATCACATACCTCATTCTTATTGTGCCATCAACAATTAAGGGTTCAATGATTAAGCCTAGTCTCACACAATCCATATAATTTATTATTTATGTAATTTCTGTTGAGAACTGTGAAGCACACAGCATTACTACACCATTTGGTTTAAGCTCCCTTTTCCTGAGGGTCTCACTGATAGGATGTTCCTGTGTTTTTATCCTGAACAGAAGTGACGGGAAGTAATAAGATGCTGTGTGGCTGCAGTAGGCGAGGGCAGAGCTGTCACAAATATCAGGCTGAGGCGATGGAAAGTGATGTGTTTGTGAATACTGGGCCCACACAGCTCTGTAACTGAAGAGAATCCGAAGCAGCTTCCAGGAGCTGTGTAAAGATGACAGTGGCAGCTGCTTTCCACACATTAATTTCTTCCATTTCTTCTTCTTCTTACTCAGCTTGCATTGCTGTAGATTCAAGAGTACCAGAAATCACACCATGATTAATTTTGCCTCTCAGAGGAGCAATCTCCAAGCATATACAAGGGTATGAGTTCTTAGCCAGCATCAATCACTCCTGACATTCTGCAGAAAAAAAAGTTCAAGTTGTTGCAGCACTGGTATCTCTGTCACATCAAGGTTGTTCAGTATCAGCTGCCTCCTCCTGAGACTAATGATGATTATGTACTAATCAAATATTCACTGTGGAAATGAACTATGGCAATGATAGGTGCTCTGTTTATGTCAGCATAATCTCTCATCATTTGATTTCTTGCTGTGTTGTGACACTTACAAATAAGCTGGTGCTGATATGATGGTTTGTTTGGACTCATGCATTACAGTACATTTGTTATTTGAGGCAATTCAAAAAGGAGCCAGTGATGTGAGTAAATTGCTAACTTTATTTATGATTTGTAATAAAGATATTAGGTGTACAGCCCCTGTATTTGTAATACACATGATCAAACCAAAAATACAAACCTGAAAACACAACTCAATTCTATTTTATTTTTATATATTAAAATTATTACCTATTATCTATTAATTATCTCTTTTTCTTTACAATAGACATTGTCTCAAAGCAGCTTTACAGAAATATATAAACATGGCATATAGATATTAAAAGTGCAAATTTATCCCAATTGAGCAAGCCGGTGGCGATGGTGGCAAGGAAAAACTCCCTAAGATGTTAAGAAGAAACCTTGAGAGGAACCAGACTCAGAAAGGAACCCATCTTCATCTGGGTGACAACAGATAGTGTGAAAAAGCTCATTATGGTTTTACAAGAAGCAGCCGTAGTCCCAGCAATCTGGAACTGGAGTAGATGAGAGCTCCATCCAGAGGTAGGACATCCAAAATGGATCAGGCAGGTCCGGAGAGCAGAAAGGATCAGGATCTCTAGTATAAAATCATGTGTGGCTCGACAGAAGGAGAGATGACAGAAAAGTTTATTAGGACTGTGCTTAGTGTAACAGAAGGTCTAGTCAGGGTGGGCTTGGGTAGGCACAACAAAACTATAAACACAGCAGCAAAGTTATAAACATCACAACAAGTGTGAAAATGCAATAGTAAAACCAGAAGCCCATCAACATTAATGTTCATAGACGGAGGCGGATGCAGGTGCAGATCAGAACTCTTTATTAAAGCAAAACACAAACTCCAAAGCAAACGTAGCATAGAGCAATCTCCTTCTTGGCATAAATAACTGCTACAACATGATACTGTTAACTGATACTGTTACCAAGACAATCATATAAATAACTCGACCACTACGAACGTGTCTACGTAACTTTGGACATACAGCGTTCCCACAAACAATCACGAGCCAAGTGCTCGGTAACTCAGGCCTTTAAATAACACAGGATTTCAACTTAGAATTACCTGCACCTGTTAAGCATCACGCTAACCCAGATGTGCGCGGATCAAAACAGAGTCCGTTCTCTTCAACTAAAGCACCACTGCGACCTCCGTCAGCTGTGGCGTGACATAACCCCCCTCCAAAGGGTGCTCCTCCCGAAGTACCCAGACAAACCCCCACTCCACCCCGGGACCCTGTACCAACTGTCTCTTGCTGCCTTGAGAAGCGAGGCCAACTCCATTGGACAGCGGATGTGCAGGGCAACCCCTCCCCTGGGGTTGAAAGTCGAGGCGCTGCCCCCGGCGGTACTGGAATGCGGGGCACCACCCCCAGCAGCACTGGAGCAAAGAGCGCCGCCCCCAGCAGCTCTAGAAAGATGAGCACCGCCCCCGGCGGTTCTGGAACGCTGGGCGCCACCCCCGGCAGCACGGGAATGTTGGGCGCCGCCCCCGGCGGCATGGGAATGAAGGGCACCGCCCCCGGCAGCACGGGAGCTCTGGGTAGGTACCTCAGTGACGCAGAGCTGCGAAACAACGTCCTCGCCGATGCAGGGCTGTGGAGTGACGTCCTCGGTGGTGCAGGGCTGTAGAGGGACGTCCTTGCCGACGCCTGAGAGCGGAGCAACGTCCTCGGCTGAGCAGGGGAACAAAGCACTGTAGCACAGGAGTGCAGAACGACTGAGCGACATCAGCTGCACTGGACGTCGGGAGATTGAGGCTGCACTGGACGTCGGGAGCTTGTGGTTGCTCTTGGACATCGGGAGCTTGAGGCTGCTCTTGGACGTCGGGAGCTTTAGGTTGCTCTTGGACGTCGGGAGCTTGAGGCTGCTCCTGGACGTCGGGTGCTTGAGGCTGCTCTTGGACGTCGGGAGCTTGAGGTTGCAGTTGGATGTCGGGAGCTTGAGGCTGCTCCTGGACGTCGGGTGCTTGAGGCTGCTCTTGGACGTCGGGAGCTTGAGGTTGCAGTTGGATGTCGGGAGCTTGAGGCTTGGCTGTGAGTGGAACTCTTATTATTGGGTCCGCAGATTTGGAAATGAGGGGATTCTGTTTCACGGGATGTCCGGTGATGGCTCTGTCTCTCTCCTCCTCCAGTGGCGGGGCTGGCATAAAGGGAGCGAGAGGTGGCATGGCACATAGCAATTAACTCAAAATGGAAAGTGTAGTTCCTTACTGAATATCACATGCTAGGTGCTGATTGGCTACAAAATGCACCCATCTGAGAGATCATAGAAAATGGATAGGTGTGAGATGAGGTTTATAGTAAGAGGGAATATTAGCCTAAATGAATCTTCTGCTGCTTTAATTCATGCATAATTGTTTTTTATCAAAGACCTTTGCATGAAGTTATTTTAGTTATGCTGTATGAGTAGTATTACTCCTCATTATAACATATGAACTTCTCAATGCATAATATGTGTTTGTGGCATACATTTGAGTTGTGCTCTTTTGTACTGTACTTTTGTAGTACCTGTATTTACTGTCTATTTGTTGTTATGCACTGGAGTGTTTTCTCCTATTTGCATTTCTTTTAATGACATTGAGATGTCACCAACAGAATTTCTTCATGTCAAACGTAATGATAATAAAACTTTAAATCCTTGAACTTCATTTTAAATCATTTTCACTAGGCTAACTTACATACTGATATGTAAGAATAACATACTGAAAAAGTCCCATTGTTTTCCTGTTTATACTTATACACCATGTCCAATCAACATCAAGCGCCATTAGTCATTAAGGACTTACCCTTTGTGTTATGTGTTTTTGGTTTTGCTGTAATGTTTTCTGTTTTGGTCTTGTGTTTCGGAATTTACCCTTGGTTTTGGTTTTGCTGTTGTGTTTTCTGATTCATTGTTCTGCTTTTTCAGGCCACAGTACACAGCAAAATCGCTAGTGTTGATTTAACACCCTCAGTGTTGAATTTACACCCTACAGTGTTTATATAACTCCACTGGACTCAAATGAACACTCTGGGTGTTGAATTAACACTAGGGATTTTACTGTGTATAGATATCTTAAATTATATATATATATATATATATATATATATATATATATATATATATATATATATATATATATATATATATATATATATATTCTCTTGTATCAGCAGCCATTTAGTTAAATATACTGTATTATTGTAACTGGACTAAATTCCTTTAAGCAAAATAATATACAGTATGTGAAATGTAAGAGAATTGTAACTGAGCAACATGATCCTAGTTTTGAAATAACTGAAAAACATTTTCTTCAACAGCAAAAAAAGTTTGAAAAAATGTTGATATACAGTGATGACTCTGAGCTAAATGTAGATTGTATCTTACAAAATCACTTTCCTCATTCTCTTTTGTGGAACTTGTATTGCGCCAAGCTGATGACAGCTTAATTCAAAAGCGGGGCTATGCTTTTCCGGTTCAATTTACTTTCATCGTGTACAGGTTTATTCTCATAATACTGCTGCTGAAAATTTCCATTACCGTGCTCCTCCATTCAGCAGTGTATGGAAACATTAAGCGTTGCTGCACTCGTGGAACATTAAGCGATACACATGGAACATGGAACATTAAGCGATGCTGCACTCAGCCAAACAGCCATTCCCTCAACAAGCAAGGCAGTGGGAGAACAGCCTAATGATCTGCTCCCCAAAGATGACCTCGCAGTGTGTCACAAATCATTATATCTCTGCTTCCTCACACACATATTGCTTCATGTAGCTGAAATACTTTACTACTGTCTCTTGAATGCATTGACTTCATTTATTTATTTAAAGACATTACCAGCTTCAATCATTTAAAGTTAAGCATCATGACTTATGCATTGCATGGATGAGTTGTTACAGCATGCGTGATGTTATTACAATAGCTGTGAAGGGGACGACCTCAGCAATGTCTAGCACAGTGGGGTTTGAACAGCGGAAGGAACATTTAAAGGCAGGATCATCGCTCACAGGCAATTAAGCTGCTTTCAGTGTGCCTCCTGAACAGCCTACCTTAATACGCCAAATTTCCCCAGACACTAGTGTTAGCAGCCTGTCGTGTGAATCAAGGCTGTTGTCTAGGATTATAGAGATAAGCAATCTGAGACTGCTTTTCCTGCAAACTTTGCATGCAGAGGCTATAAAATTGAATTGGGTGTCCATTTTCAAGTCAGCTGAGTATAATCAGACAGACTATGAAATATGCTGTTCAAAGCAATTTTCATTCCCTGTGTTTACATACCAGCCTGGATGATAGTAGTCTGATTTCGATTTTATCAGCTACTGAGAGTAGCAAACTTCAAACAAGACAGAGCACACTTTTGTTATCCTCTAAAGAACATTATCTGAATTACAACCAATAATCATTGTTAATGAGCTTAGACATAATCCTCAGTGTTACCCAAGTGAAAAATATCAGAAATCATTGCCTTCAGGAATCAATCAAAACCTTAACAATGAAGGATTTCTCTATTTTCTTAATGAACAATCAAACTGAAATGATTGAGTTCATCGTCACAGTGAATCAATTTACTAATTATTTAAAAAAATCCCACAGCGCTCTCAGTTCCAATAAATACAAAGTTTTCTTTCAACCATTTCTGCCCATGCTAATTGAATTGCTCAAGCCTTGTGTTAAATATTCCCTTAAAGGGACTTTAATAAGAACCAGGATTTTTGGTTTGTTTTTGATTAGATAAGTCATGTGTAAGTTCAGTAGTGTATAATATAAAGTTTATGATGTATTAAATTAGTCTCTCTCTCTCTCTTCTCTCTCTCTCTCTCCTTTTATATATATATATATATATATATATATATATATATATATATATATATATATATATATATATATATATATATATATATATATATATTACATTGAGTTCTAGAAAAGCAAAGTGTGCAGAGTAGAGGTGTAAGTGTCAGAGTAGGTTTTTTTTTGTTTGTTTGTTTGTTTTTTTAAGGATAATGTGGGGTTGGCGTTTAAGGGGGTAGTTAAGTACTCATGGAAGAGGTGGGTCTTTAGCTGTTTTAGCTGATTCTGCAGTCCGGATTGAGGTTGGAAGTTCATTCCACCACTGAGGGACAGTTAGTGTGAAGGTTCTAGAAAGGGACTATGAGCCACCCTGCGTAGGCACTAATAAGCATCGGTCATTAATCGATCGCAGATTATGTTAAGGAGAATAAGCCTTCTGGAGAGTGTTGAGGTAACAATGCAAGTTACTAGTTCTTGTATGTGAGCATCGAGGCCTTGAATTTGATATGGGCAGCTACAGGCAGCCAGTGGAGGGAGATGAAGAGGGGTGTGACATAGGTCCTTTTGGGCTGGTTGAAGATGAGGACTGCTGCTGCATTCTGAATCATCTGAAGGGGTTTGATGGAAATGGCTGGGAGGTCCAAGAGTAGTGCATTGTAGTAGTCCAAGAGCCTAGTACAAGAGCTTGGACTAGTAGTTGTGTAGCCTGTTCGGTGAGATAGGGTCTGATTTTCTTGATGTTGTACAGAATGAACCTACAGGACCATGCAGAAATGTGGTCTGTAAAGGTCAAGCTAAATTTATATCATTGTCTACAAGGACTGTATATTCTTAGATTAAAGTCTATCTTGTCAATAAATTAATATCACAATGATATTAAATGTGCCATGGTGTTATCATTGGCTGTCATGGGCAGGCTAGGTGATCTGCATGTGGGAGGGAATTTCTGACAGAAAGCTCCCTGTGGAAGAAAGTCTCCAGCTTTCCTCCTGACAGCATTCTGAAACATGCCCTGTCAGGGATTTTTCTCTCAATGTGTATAATGATTTTCCAGGAGGAGTGTTTTGGAAAGGACATCACTATGAGTTACTATGAGCACACTGTATGCATTTCACAATGATTCCATCACTGGTAATGACTATACATTATCAAAGGAGCACTATATAGAGTCCATATTTAAAAATTAATTGTGGTCAGGCAGTATATTGTATTAAAAAAAAACATTCTTATGAGGTCTTCCTGAGAGGTTGAGACTTTAGGAGAAAGCAGGAGCTATACTTATGTCATTAGTGCCAATAGTGCGGGAACGATCCATTTAATTTAGGTTTTATTATAAGTGGTTCATAGCAATATACACCTCTGTCCTTATTTTAAGTTCTGTAATTTACATTTTCATTAAATTATTTCCACTCATAGGGGCATGATTTTTGCCTCTGCGCTGCATACACGAGTATACATATATGCATACAATCCATGCATACACACCACACACACACACACACACACACACACACACACAGTGCCCTCCACTAATTTTGGCACCTTTGGTAAAATATGAGCAAAGTGTGAAAAATTTTCTCTATTGTTTAACCTTTTGATTTTTGTTCAAAGAATTCACAAAAATACTTTCATGCTCATGCTCTCATTGATATCAAACAATTTCTAACCCAACACAGGTTGTTCCAAAAAAATATCTTTGTTAAATATGGCTGTGCAACAATGATTGGCACCCTTTTATTCAATACTTTGTGCTACTTCCCATTGTCAAGATAACTGCTGAGTCTTCTCCTATGATGCCTGATTAGGTTGGAAAATACATTGCAAGGGATCTGAGACCATTCCTCCATACAGAATCTTTCCAGATCCTTCAAATTCCAGGTCCAGGCTGGTAAACTCTCCTTTCCAGTTCACCTCACAGGTTTTTTTTGTTTTGTTTTGTTTTTTTTCATTGATTTATTTATTAATTTTCAGATGATTCATTTACATGTTATTCTTTTACATATGATTAATTTTCATGTGATTCATATTCATGCATGTGATTCATTTACATGTAATTTTTCACGATTCCCCCCGTGCAGCAGCGCACCATGGGCGCTGGCGCGCTGGCGCGCATGCGCATACTGTTTCCGAGGTGACGTCATGTTTTCGCCATCATGTGTGACGTATGCGGAAGTGCCCGCAGCTGGAAGATATCACGGGCTAATGACTGTGTGGATATATACCGTGAGCCGTGCTTCACACGGCGTGGTTGAATGCTTGTACTTATGCGTGCATTTATATATGCCTGCCGTTTATAGCGCGAGTGCGATTTCAGCAAGTATTTGGTTTATGTCTGGTTTATGCCATAGCCTTAGCATTAGCGTTAGCTGTTCCGCTGGGGACGCCACCCAGCCTCCTGGTTCCAATGCGGACGCTGCCCAGCCTGCCCGTTTCACTGGGGATGCCGCCCAGCCTCCCTGTTCCGCTGGGGACGCCGCCCAGCCTCCCTCTGTTCCGCTGGGGACACCACCCAGTCTCCCTGTTCCGCTGGGGACGCCGCCCAGTCTCCCCGCTCAGCTGAGGACGTCGAACTGCTCCCAAGCACAGCGGAGAACGTCGCTCATCTTGTCTGCCTGGCTGTAGTCCTTGCTCTGCCTTCCTGTTCGGCTAAAGGCCTTGCCCCGCTTCCCTGCTCCACCAAGAACAGCGTGCGGTTTCCTCGTGCTGTAGGGGACATTCAGCCCAGGGGCCCGGGGCCTCCAATGAAAGGAGAGGACTCTTGGCACTCCGGGAGTAGTGCCTTTGGGGGGGTTCTGTCATGATTCCCCCCCCGTGCAGCAGCGCACCATGGGCGCTGGTGTGCATGCGCATGCTGTTTCCTGGGTGACATCATGTTTTCGCCCCCTCGCGTCATATGTGACGTATGCGGAAGTGCCCGCGGCTGGAAGATATTGCGGGCTAATGACAGGGTGGATATATACCGTGAGCCGTGCTTCACATGGCGTGGTTGAATGCTTGGACTTATGCGTGCATTTATCTCGCCTGCCCTCCCCCGGCTCATCATGGCTACTCAATAGCTGTCGCTGGTTATATAAAAATGATAAAACCCAAGAACAGGCACCATTTAAATAAAGTAAACCATAGGAATATAAATATCCAATTGGAGCCGAAGAGGGACACACACCCAAAGTCTCCATAAAACAAGGGAGACAGCAGTGTTTCACACCTACGGTTGTTCACAAAGTGGACATAGAGTAAGCTAAACAAAATTACTTAAACAACAAAAAAATTCCAGTAAGAGAAAAGTCCCCTACTGACTTCAAATCTAATAAATAGTCTGCGCACTTTAACAAATATAATGTCCTTACCTTTTAAAAACGCATAACTAATAATATTACACAGTGTAGTATAATTTAAAATAATAATAATAATAATAATAATAATAATAATAAATAAATAAATAAATAAATAAATAAAAAGCAAATAACTAATCAAATGAAATAAACTTTAACCCAGTCAGAGCATCAAAACAGAGAAGCACATTAATACAGAAGTAGATTTAAAAGGAGTGAGTCCACAAATTGTAGACGAAGTAATGCACTGACAACCCAACAGATTTTCTATCGGTTTCAAGTCAGGGGACTGGGATGGCCAAATCAAAATTTCCAGGTCCTCTGGCAGCAAAAAAGAGTGTCAAGAAGAAAGCCATTTCTCAACGTTTGGTGCTACGTTTGGTGTGTCTCCCAGGTGGCTTGTGGCAAATTTTAAAAAAATTTTTTTTATATATTTTTTTAAAAAAAAAAATGGCTTTCTTCTTGCCACTCTTTCATAAAGGCCAGATTTGTACAGTGTACGACTGATTGTTGTCCTATGGACAGACTCTCCCACCTCAGCTGTAGTTCTCTGCAGTTCATCCAGAGTGATCATGGGCCTCTTGGCTGCATCTCTGATCAGTCTTCTCCTTGTCTGAGCTGAAAGTTTAGAGGGACGGCCAGGTCTTGGTAGATTTGCAGTGGTCTGATACTCCTTCCATTTCTTAATGATTGCTTGCACAGTGCTCCTTGGGATGTTTAAAGCTTGGGAAATCTTTTTGTATCCAAATCCGGCTTTAAACTTCTCCACAACAGTATTACGGACCTGCCTGGTGTGTTCCTTGGTCTTCATGATGCTCTCTGCGCTTTCAACAGAACCCTGAGACTATCACAGAGCAGGTGCATTTATACAGAGACTTGATTACACACAGGTAGATTCTATTTATCACCATCAGTCATTTAGGACAACATTGGATCATTCAGAGATCCTCGCTGAACTTCTGGGGTGAGTTAGCTGCACTGAAAGTAAAGATAACTTTTTGCACGCACTGTAAAAAAAAAGTAAAAATAATTTTGCACGCACCACTTTTCAGTTTTTTATTTGCTAAAAAAGTTTAAAATATCCAATAGATTTCGTTCCACTTCACAATTGTGTCACACTTGTTGGTGATTCTTCACAAAAAATTTTTATATATAGATATTATATATAAATATATATATTATATATATATTTAGATATATATATATTATATATATATATTTAGATATATAAAGATTTTATATCTTTATGTTTGAAGCCTGAAATGTGGCAAAAGGTTGAAAAGTTCAAGGGGGCCGAATACTTTCGCAAGGCACTGTATATACATACATACATACATATATATACACAAACACACACACACACACACACACACACACAGAGCCCTAATATTGGAACCCTTGGTAAATATGAGCAAAGAAGGCTGTGAAAAATTGTCATTATTGTTTACAGTATGTAGTTCCTCCTGGTAATCTGGTTTCCTTCCACATTACCAAAAACATGCTGGTAGGTAAATTGGTGTGTGCATAGTGCCTTGTGTTTGACTGGT
Organism: Ameiurus melas; assembly: GCA_012411365.1. Taxonomy (NCBI): domain Eukaryota; kingdom Metazoa; phylum Chordata; class Actinopteri; order Siluriformes; family Ictaluridae; genus Ameiurus; species Ameiurus melas. Next base: position 15,852,771 of record CM022754.1, on the reverse strand, counting down.
GTCTCATCCAGTGTGTACTCCCACCTCACATCCCGTGTTCCTGGATCCTTACCAGAATAAAGCTGTTACTGAAGATGAATAAATGAATGAATGAATGAATGAATGTGACATTGTGCAAGAATAACAGAAGCAGCTGTGCTGCTGCCCCCATCGATTTCAGTGGTGTATCATATCCTACACAAACATAGAGGCCTGTGCTGTTTTTGAATGTAGTTAAGTAATCAAAATGGCAAGAATAAAATGCATGTCAATGAATTTTCATGCATTGAATTAGCACCTTATTGGTAATACCCATGTACCCATTATTGGTTATATCCATATTCTATGGAAACCATATTCATATTAAAGTTGTCATGGTTCCTAAATGGGCATGTTAGGGAAACTAGAAAATAAAATGTGTGATGCATAATCCTGACTGATTGATGTAGAAATGATGTATTGTTTCCCCTTCCTCTTAATCTCCAGCTGAGACAGATATTTGTTAACCAGTGATGTGGAATGATGTACTCTCTGAGACTGAGAGATTGCACAAAGACACAACACACAGGATGAATGATCTCATTAGAACACAACACCACTTATTTATGTTTCTGTAATACGCCAAATTGATGATAAATTTCTAAAGACTCTATTATTCACTCGAATTATGACACATGGTGTTTTTATGGTTATATAGGGATAACCTTTTCTAACTTTTTGTCACTGTAATTTCATAATAATATTTCATTTAGACCCCTATTTGCTTGTTGTGTTCAAACACACACATCTTCTCTTTACTCTTTGGGGAATCACATATGAGTAATTTACACAAACATCTCAACAAATCTATGGTTAATTACTCTCGACAACTCACTGCAATGCATTAAATAGTCTCCAATTCATAGCAACAGCCTCAGAAGTCTAATAGAAAATGCAGTGGTATAAAACATTTGACTTTAAAGATGGCAGATATACTTTTTGAAAAATTATTGCAGTCTATGGTGCTTGTCATTTCTGGAAAAGAAGTGAACTATCAGAAAAGAAAACTGTTGGCTAAATTCATATTTTAAATTACTTGTTCTGGCTTTCATTTTATATACTACTACTACTACTACTACTACTACTACTACTACTAAACAAACAAACAAATAGATGGGCTTTTATGGAATTTATACTGAACCTACACTATATAAAGTAATTGAGGGGACCTATTACCACAACTTAATTAAATGTGTGGTTGCAAGGTAAAAATTCTAATTTATTGATTTAATTAAATATTTTAAGTTGCAAGAATTTTTTTGTTGAGTTGTGTTGACATAATAATGTTGATAATTACATCAGCTTAATGTTGTGTGTCATTTAAACTGAAATTTCTGCATTAATTGATTTAAAATGTAAGTTCTAGTAAATTAATGAAATTGGCTCAATAACAGGATTTCAAGCCCCCTCCCCTACCCATTTAACATGCCTGGACAAACATGCCTTCAGACAGTTAAGACTGTTTTAGAGGACCCGTAGACTGAGCAAATTCTGTACAAAGGACATTTCAAGGTGAATATCATTTCATTTAAAATTACATTCTATTAAAGCAGTGAATTTGGGCATATTCTCAATTGTGATATGACCAATAGTGGACTTATGTATAGGTTAGGCTATACCTGCTAATACAGACTATGGATTATGTTGTACTACATGTAGCTAATGCTAGTCATATTTAGCAGTGTAATTTGAATATCTACCCTTTAGTTTATCATAGCAGTGGATAAGAATGATAAAGTTTTATTTGACAAATCTGCTCATCTAGAGGGGGCTTTACATTTGACACATTTAAAAAAAATCTTTTGTCATTCACATAGATAGCCTTCTAGCTCCATTGTAGTCAGTTTGCTCTTTGACCAAAATTATCGGCCTTTGGACTGAGGATAGTTCTATGAGAGGGATAAAAGTAGTAGTTCTTTTTTTTGTCTATATTGCTCATTTCATTCACTGCTTTTATGTCTATAAAACCTGCAGAAATGTTAGGTATGATATTTGTATTGTAAGTTACACTGGATTTTACTTACTCTTGTTATACAACTTAAAGTTAGTAATTTATCCTGGTTTAAAAGGTTGCGTTCTACTGGAGAAAATCTAATTGGAGTTGAAAAAATTATTGTCAACTTAAAAACTTGTGTTCATAATCATGGTAATTAAGTACATAATACTTAAATTTCTTTTACATAATGTGAAAAAACTAGTTGGAACAACTTAATTTTTATGAGTATTGAACTTAAAAACTTGTGTTTATTATACAAATAATTAATTAAGTCTTAATTGAAAATACATTTAATTGTAGAAGAAAAGGTAATTTCTCTAACTCAATGTAGTTCATTGGTTGAAATTAATTTAATTAGAAGTTGTCATAACTCAAAAAGATTGATGCAAACTGTTGCGTTAAATTTTTTGTTGAGCCTAAACATTTGTTGTTAGAGTGTACAGTACTGTAATGACAGTTGGACTCAAACCCCCATCTTTTGAATATATTCACTGATCAATAACAGAACAAAGTACAGTTATTAAACATGCATAGCTCAAAAGAGAACTATCTCACATTTCACTAAAAAGACACACACCTGTGCCATGAGCTGTAGTACTGTAATGTAAGCTGCCATGGCTATAAAAGGCAAGCAAGCTCTCATTTTTCAAGGCATAAATACCCCTGCCAGTCAATTCCCTGCAACATCCAAGAAAAGAAAAGAAAAGAAAAGAAAAAAAATCTTAGATCAATGTCAAAATATTAACATATATTTCAGAACAATATTCCCAGAACAGTTGTCTTGTATAATGCACTGTGCACTAATGGTACTGAATGATTTTTGGAATAACAATAAGACATGAAGTATCTGTAGAATTCTTTAGTTTTAAACGAGTGACACTTGAAAGTACCTCAGTATAATTAATTTGCTACAAAAGTTAATAAAAACTTTTACAGTGAGGGGAAAAAAGTATTTAATCCCCTGCTGATTTTGTATGTTTGCCCACTGACAAAGAAATGATCAGTCTATAATTTCAATGGTAGGTTTATTTGAACAGTGAGAGAGAATAACAACAGAAAATCCAGAAAAACGCATGTCAAAAGTGAATAAATTGATTTGCATTTTAATGAGGGAAATATGTATTTGACCCCTCTGCAAAACATGACTTAGTACTTGGTGGCAAAACCCTTGTTGGCAATCACAGAGGTCAGACATTTCTTGTAGTTGGCCACCAGGTTTGCACACATCTCAGGAGGGATTTTGTCCCACTCCTCTTTGCAGATCTCCTCCAAGTCATTAAGGTTTCGAGGCTGACGTTTGGCAACTCGAACCTTCAGCTCCCTCTACAGATTTTCTATGGGATTACGGTCTGTAGACTGGCTAGGCCACTCCAGGACCTTAATGTGCTTCTTCTTGAGCCACTCCTTTGTTGCCTTGGCCATGTGTTTTGGGCCATGTTTTTTGGCCCATCCACGACTCATTTTCAATGCCCTGGCTGAGGGAAGGAGGTTCTCACCCAAGATTTGACAGTATATGGCCCCGTCCATCGTCCCTTTGATGCGGTGAAGTTGTCCTGTCCCCTTAGCAGAAAAACACCCCCAAAGCATAATGTTTCCACCTCCATGTTTGTGGGGATGGTGTTCTTGGGGTCATAGGCAGCATTTCTCCTCCTCCAAACACGGCGAGTTGAGATGATGCCAAAGAGCTCCATTTTGGTCTCATCTGACCACAACACTTTCACCCAGATGTCCTCTGAATCATTCAGATGTTCATTGGCAAACTTCAGACGGGCATGTGTATGTGCTTTCTTGAGCAGGGGGACCTCGCGGGCGCTGCTGGATTTCAGTCCTTCACGGCGTAGTGTGTTACCAATTGTTTTCTTGGTGACTATGGTCCCAGCTGCCTTGAGTTCATTGACAAGATCCTCCCGTGTAGTTCTGGGCTGATTCCTCACTGTTCTCATGATCATTGCAATTCCACTAGGTGGGATCTTGCAAGGAGCCCCAGGCCGAGGGAGATTGACAGTTATTTTGTGTTTCTTCCATTTGCGAATAATCTCACCAACTGTTGTCACCTTCTCACCAAGCTGCTTGGAAATGGTCTTGTAGCTCATTCCAGACTTGTGTAGGTCTACAATCTTGTCCCTGACATCCTTGGAGAGCTCTGTGGTCTTGGCCATGGTGGAGAGTTTGGAATCTGATTGATTGATTGCTTCTGTGGATAGGTGTCTTTTATACAAGTAACAAACTGAGATTAGGAGCCCTCTATTTAAAAGTGTGCTCCTAATCTCAGCTCGTTACCTGTATAAAAGACACCTGGGAGCCAGAAATCTTTCTGATTGAGAGGGGGTCAAATACTTATTTGCCCCATTAAAATGCAAATCAATTTATAACATTTTTGACATTTTTCTGGATTTTCTTGTTGTTATTCTGTCTCTCAATGTTCAAATAAACCTACCATTAAAATTATAGACTGATCATTTCTTTGTCAGTGGGCAAACCTACAAAATCAGCAGGTGATCAAATACTTCTTTCCCTCACTGTATTATGAGGGCAGCACAGTGAGCTCAGGTCTGTGTAGAGTTTCGCATGTTCTCTCTGTGTCAGTGTGGGTTTACTCCAGGTTATCTGGTTTCTTCACACTGCCCAAAAACTTGCCAATAGGTGGTCTGGCTAATCTAGATTACCTTAAGGTGCATATTATCCATGGTGGATTCCCAGGATAAAGCAGTTAATGAAGATGAATGAGTGGTTTATCATCTACTTTCACTCAAGTTTTAATCCAAAAATGTTGACTTTAGCATAGTAATGGTTAACTTATTGTTTGTCTGATTTTAACATTCTTTGATATACACTCGAACTGCAGCAACAGCATTCTGTTGTTTCACAGATAAAATTAAACAACTTGTTAAGGCTGATTATTTTTTAATATATATTTATTGTATTGTTTTGGTAAACCAGCATATTGTTTATATTGTATCTACAATTATCAAACAATTCTCAAAATAGATTAAATTTTACATTCAGACTCTGGTGTAATACTTAAATAATAGACTCCAGATTTATAACTGACTCGAAAATGAGAAACACAGGCTCAACCTAATTAGAAATAATGGTGAGCTTTTGTAATGTATAAGTCACCACTGCTTCCACAAAGAGGCAGGGAACTTTTCTTTCTCTTCTCTTCAGCTCTCCTCACTTGAGAAAGCAGCCTGTCTATGCAGAGCTCAGGATTTGATTAATGACTAAGGAATGACTCAGAGTCAGTAACTGGTGGTTTCACAGATTTCAAAAAACAGCATGATGCAGATGCTAAAATTATTTGCATTTACACAGATGAGTGTCAAAAATGTATGTATCAGAGGTCTTTGATGAAGTATAAAGTGTTTTGAGAATTCTTCGAACCTTGCACAGTCTGATGCACTGAGCTTGAACACAAATAAAACTGGACTTGCTTTAACTTTTTTTTTGTTTCTCACTATCATGGTGAATGTCATGGTCTAGGAGGTTTTGCATGCCCTTGCTGTCACAAAAGCTCCTATGGGCCTTCCACTGTTTTGGCCTGATTAACATGAAAGGTCAAGGTGTTTAGAATTGATTTCTTTGCTGTCAGGGCTGTCTTGTGCCTGGGAACCATAAAGGTAGCCTTTAAATGTTAGCTGTTTCAGGCATCCCAGGTGAGTGGTGTGTGTGTGTTTGAGTACAGGTCTATATCAGAGTGGCTCTCAGTGAAATATGCTTATTTTTAAAAACTGAATTACAATGAAATCACAGAGAATATTCCCTATAAAAAAAATATATTTATATTTTGTGCTGCTTAATACGCAAAATGACTCAAAATTTAACATACATGAAAAAAGAGACATACTAAGACATACTAATTCACAATGCATACAATCTTTTCAACATTAATATACCAAAACAGTATCTTTGTGGGAGATGCTGAAGGAAGACACATCCATTGTGTGCACTGAATACATTAACTAAAAGTCAATGCTATAGATCTATTCTGAGATGCATTTTCATTATTTATAAACTATCATTTCAAAGGATTTATTAAGTAATAATAAAAAATAATTTAGAATGTATTACATTTGAAAATTATTTAAGATAATGCTATATTGCTATATTGAATGTATTACATTTCAGAACATGCATCTGCAACTGTTACATTCATTACATCTTGCGTTTTTTATTTCTCCAAATTATGGTATTTTATAGCTTGAACATTTCATAGAACGTGCCCTGAATAGCAAGATGCAAACTAAAATTCAATCATGCATAATCTCTTTCATTTTCTACCAAACCTCTCATTATAACCTGTGAGTACAACCTGCTAATGCTCAGTCTAGTAGCAAGATATCAATGTTGTCTACATAGTCTACATAAATCTGACGACCAACAAGCCTCTGCAATGCAGGCGAGTGACTCAAGACACACATGGACTGACTCTCAAACATGAGCAAGCACTTTGTGGTCAAGAACACAATAAATGGGGTAAAGAAGCACTTTTCAAGGTCATTTTACAACATGCCATAAAGGACCCTCTATATAAATGCTGTTGGCCATCCAGTCTCTTAGACAATGGTTTGGACACACAATGTTATAAAGGAGGTTTTCTGTATTTTTAATAGTTTCAATTTAAAACACATCAAAACTATCAAGTAACAAATATAGTTATGCAGTGATTAAAAACAAACCTAGTGTTAAATCAAACCTAAATCAAACCTGTCTTATACAGTATTGTATAATGCAAATGTAGGCTTGATGTTTGCAGCTTCGTGAGCCATCTGAGTTGCTCCAACTTATACACTTATTGGCAAACTTTTCCAAATGTTAAGAAATATATCTATAGCTATTTATCTATAGTCCATCATAGGGTACCATACAACCACAACAACAAAACATCATACTACAGTAGTTTTGAGAAAGCATCCTCTAAAAAAGAGAATAGGGTTATTTAAATAACCTAATTTAAATTTAATTAGAAATTTTAAATTCACACCATCACTGTAATTGTACTGATTGTTTTGAATGCATTAATCTTGATTTTCACACCTGTTGAGAGATCAATAAAAGGCACCATATGGAGAGTTATATTTTACCATTTATGTTGTTAGATGCATCAAACTTGAGGAATATAAATCCTCTTCTTTTATTTACTCAGTTATAAATGTTCTTGGTACTTTCAAAATATTTTAGATATACAGTATCTCACAAAAGTGAGTACACCTCTCACATTTTTGTAAATGTTTTAATGTGACAACACTGAAGAAATGACGCTTTGCTACAATGTAAAGTAGTGAGTGTACAGCTTGTATAACAGTGTAAATTTGCTGTCCCCTCAAAATAACTCAACACCCAGCCATTAATGTCTAAATCACTGGCAACAAAAGTGAGTACACCCCTAAGTGAAAATGTCCAAATTGGGCCCAAAGTGTCAATATTTTGTGTGGCCACCATTATTTTCCAGCACTGCTGGAACACTCTTGGGCATGGAGTTCACCAGAGTTTCACAGGTTGCCACTGGAGTCCTCTTCCACTCCTCCATGACGACAACACGGAGCTGGTGGATACCACACACACTTGACACCATCTGAACCAAATAAGTTTATCTTGGTCTCATTAGACCACAGGACATAGTTCCAGTAATCCATGTCCTTAGTCTGCTTGTCTTCAGCAAACTGTTTGCGGGCTTTTTTGTGCACCATCTTTAGAAGAGGCTTTCTTCTCGGAATAAAGCCATACAGACCAATTTGGTGCAGTGTGTGGCATATGGTCTGAGTACTGACAGGCTGACCCCCCACCCCTTCAACCTCTGCAGCAATGCTAGCAGCACTCATACGTCTATTTCCCAAAGACAACCTCTGGATATGATGCTGAGCATGTGCACTCAACTTCTTTGGTTGACCGTGGCAAGGCCTGTTCTGAGTGGAACCTGTCCTGTTAAACCACTGTATGGTCTTGGCCACCATGCTGCAGCTTAGTGTCAGGGTCTTGGCAATCTTCTTATAGCCTAGGCCATCTTTATGTAGAGCAACAATTCTTTTTTTCAGTTCCTCAGAGAGTTATTTGCCATGCTGTGCCATGTTAAACTTCCAGTGACCAGTATGAGGGAGTGTGAGAGAGATGACACCAAATTTAACACACCTGCTCCCCATTCAAAACTGAGACCTTGTAACACTAACATGTCACATGACACCACGGAGGGAAAATGTCTAATTGGGCCCAATTTGGACATTTTCACTTAGGGGTGTACTCACTTTTGTTGCCAGTGGTTTAGACATTAATGGCTGTGTGTTGAGTTATTTTGAGGGGACAGCAAATTTACACTGTTACACAAGCTGTACACTCACTACTTTACATTGTAGCAAAGCGTCATTTCTTCAGTGTTGTCATGTGAAAAGGTATAATCAAATATTTACAAAAATGTGAGGGGTGTACTCAATTTTGTGAGATACTGTATTGAAATTTAATCTATAGTACTAAAAAATATTAACACATTTTATAGTACAACAGACTATGTATCAGAGCATAATATATCCCCAAGTGCATAATGTGCACAAATAAACCTTGGATGTGACACCATCATGCACATACTCATTTACACCTAGTGGTACTTTAGAGTAGGCAATCCACATAATAGCACACTTCGGGAGGTGGGAGGAAACTGGGAGAACATGAAAAACTTCCTCACAGGCAGTAATGTGAGTTCAGGATCTAACCATGAATACTACACCATGACAGTTGTTTTTACACACAGTTCCACAAATATTTATGCTATTTGTTTTGTCTTAAGGCTTTTATTTGAATATATTTTAAAAAGCTACAGTTTAATCATATCCTGTTGTCATGTGTTTGACTAGCATGTTTAAGAAGTGAAGTGCTTCAATTAAAAGTTACTCATTTTAAGCTTAGTAGTTTAAAAGTAGTTCTTATCAAGTGATCATGACTATACCTCACTCTATCTGAAGTCTACACTCTCCACAGAGATAACTTTTCTTCTTCTTTGGGGATTGAACATAACAACCATTCTAAACCTAGAAAGAAAAAAAATTTGATTTTCTTTTCTTCTTCGAAGTGGGAGAAAAACGATTCAGAATATTTTTCCTTCTAGGAAGGAGAGCCATTCAGCTTTTACTTTGCAAAATAATTGCAAGGCCACTCTTCTTACTAATTTCAGATTTTGTTGAGTCAGCTTCTCATGTTCTGAAATTTTATTTTACTTAACAAAGATAGTAATACAACTTTCAAACGTGTGTGTGTGTGTGTGTGTGTGTGTGTGTGTGTGTGTGTGTGTGCTGTGGATAATGAGAATCTAAATAGAGCTGAGCTCCAGTGTCTTTCTTACACTTTGAAATCAATATAAGTCCAGCTTTGTAATTTATAGCCAGTGCCGGCCTGAATGTTGATAGGTCAGGAGTCCCTAAAAAAAACAAATAGCTTAGAGCAGCATTTCAAGGGGCAGTAAAAAAAAATTCTTCATTTAATATGCTGTATTGCATCAAATATAAGAACCCATTCTGATTCAGATTACCCTTCTCCCACATTTTACTTTTATGGCTTAGTGGGGGATGTGCTGCTAAATTGGAGATAGTTGTGCATGTAAGAGGACCATATAGGTGGCTATAAAACTGCCGTTGCACTTTCACCAGTATCATTTTCAGCTGTAGGATCTTTTATTTTTCTGACTGAACAGGATGCCAATTTTCACATAACAGTGAAAGATTTTTAAAAAGAAATGGTCAACAAAACCTGGTATCAGATTAATTAATTTAATACAAAATAAGTTAATGTTGGTCTACATTGACAATAATTAGATTATATCTGCACTGCAATACAGTTTCTCAGGAAAATAAAATAAACTGACACCAATGAGAATCATGTGCCAATATAAAACAGATCAATGATGTCTGTCTCTTATGTAATTCTAGAGAAAACAACTAAGAATGTATTGTTTTGGATTCATCCCTTGAAGCCTACAGATAAATATTTCAGATTTACAGGTATATTGCATCTAAAAGAAGGTATCTAGGGGCAGTGGATCTGAGCCCAACAAAATTTAATTCACTACAGTGCACCGTGAACATTAAAAGAGAAGAATATTGCATGTCAGTTGCATTTTGATAATGGGTTTGTTTAAAGGCCATTTCTTTTTCAGGGTGAAGTCAGCACTGTACCTCATGTACAGTCCAGATGAGGTGTAGAGCCATCAGAGGGTATAAATGTTGCTCTATCTGGAGTTGCTCCTCTTTTCTCACACACTGGCTTTATTTATGGCATGAGTTTGCCCTCCTCTGTGAGCTACGATGCAATTATTCTAGCAAGTTTACGATAAATATTACAGTGGTGTGAAAAAGTGTTTGCCCCCTTCCTCATTTCCTGTTCCTTTGCATGTTTGTCACACTTAAGTGTTTCGGAACATCAAACCAATTTAAACAATAGTCAAGGACAACACAAGTAAACACAAAATGCAATTTGTAAATGAAGGTGTTTATTATTAAAGGTGAAAAAAAATCCAAACCATCATAGCCCTGTGTGAAAAAGTGATTGCCCCCCTTGTTAAAACATACTATAACTGTGGTTGTCCACACCTGAGTTCAATTTCTCTAGCCACACCCAGGCCTGATTATTGCCACACCTGTTCACAATCAAGGCATCACTTAAATAGGAGCTGCTTGACACAGTAAGGTCCACCAGAAGATCCTTAAAAGCTACACATCATGCCGAGACCCAAAGAAATTCAGGAACAATTGAGAAAGAAAGTAATTGAGATCTATCAGTCTGGAAAGGGTTATAAAGCCATTTCCAAAGCTTTGGGAATCCAGCGAACCACAGTGAGAGCCATTATCCACAAATGGCGAAGACATGGAACAGTGGTGAACCTTCCCAGGAGTGGCCGGCCGCCCAAAATTACCCCAAGGACGGCGACGCGCCTCATCCAAGAGGTCACAAAGACCCCACAACAACGTCCAAAGAACTGCAGGCCTCACTTGCCTCAGTTAAGGTCAGCGTTCATGCCTCCACCATCAGGAAAAGACTGGGCAAAAATGGCCTGCATGGCAGAGTTCCAAGGAGAAAACCACTGCTGAGCAAAAAGAACATCAAAGCTCATCTCAATTTCTCCACAACACATCTTGATGATCCCCAAGACTTTTGGGACAACATTCTGTGGACCGATGAGACAAAAGTGGAACTCTTTGAAAGGTGTGTGTCCAAGTATATCTGGCGTAGAAGGAACACTGCATTTCATAAAAAGAACATTATACCAACAGTGAAATATGGTGGTGGTAGTGTGATGGTCTGGGGCTGTTTTGCTGCTTCAGGACCTGGAAGACTTGCCGTGATAAAAGGAACTATGAATTCTGCTGTCTACCAAGAGATCCTGAAGGAGAATGTCCGACCATCTGTTCGTGTACTCAAGCTGAAACGAACTTGGGTTCTGCAGCAGGACAATGATCCTAAACACACCAGCAAGTCCACCACCGAATGGCTGAAGAAAAACAAAATGAAGACTTTGGAGTGGCCTAGCCAAAGTCCTGACCTGAATCCTATTGAGATGTTGTGGTATGACCTTAAAAAGGCCGTTCATGCACGAAAACCCTCTAATGTAACTGAATTAGGACAATTCTGCAAAGATGAGTGGGCCAAAATTCCTCCAGGACGCTGTAAAAGCCTCATTGCACGTTATCGCAAACGCTTGGTTGCAGTTGTTGCTGCTAAGGGTGGCCCAACCAGTTATTAGGTTTAGGGGGCAATCACTTTTCACACAGGGCCATGATGGTTTGGATTTTTTTCCCCTTTTTTTTTTTTTATAATAAACACCTTCATCTACAAATTGCATTTTGTGTTTACTTGTGTTGTCCTTGACTATTGTTTAAATTGGTTTGATGTTCCGAAACACTTAAGTGTGACAAACATGCAAAGGAACAGGAAATGAGGAAGGGGGCAAACACTTTTTCACACCACTGTATAAAAGACCCCAGGTAATCTCAGTGTTAATTTTATGTAGAGAAAATAGAGCAGGGGTGTCAAACTCATTTTGGTCCGGGGGTCGCGGACCAGTAAACTCATTGCAAAATGACATCGAAGTAATAATAAGTCCACTTTTTTTCATTGTATTAATAACTGCAAAGAAGAAGAATTATAAAATTCTTTGTTTTAAATGATTTATTCATTTACAAAATATATTATGAACAGCCTAAGAATTTTTAAGTAAAGTATGTGCAATTTCAACAACACTATCACTCAGTGTAACAATTAACAAAACATTTACATTTGTCCCTAAAACTTGGCATCTTTTAGCCTACAAAAGTGCATCAAATGTAAACAAATAACAAAAACCTCACATACATAACATGTATGGCATTTACAAGAAAAAGTGCATAAAATGTATAAATATAACAAAAACCTCACATACATAACATGTATGGCATAAGAAAAAGTGCATCAAACGTACACATATAACAAAAACCTCACATGTATGGCATTTATAAGAAATGATTTAATACTCAACAAAACTCTTTGGTAGTTATTGCTACCTGTTGCTTACTAACACTGAATTTCACAGGCAACTATTACAGAAAATATTTATTTCACAGCTATTTTTAAGTGAAAAGTTGAACGCAGCATTCCACAGGTTTTAGTAGTCTCACTATGCATTTGACCCTGAAACTTGGCATCTTTTTGCCTGCACAAGTGTATCAATATCAGGCTTCATGTCCTGTGTAGCAACCAACTTTAGAATCTCATTTAAGTGTTTATGCGTGAGCTTTGAGCGCAGCTTTGTTTTATTGATATTCATAACTGAAAAAACTTTCTCACAAAGGTAAGTAGTCCAAAAACATGCACAACATTTTTGCTGCCAGTGTTGTTAATTTAGGATAGCCTGGCAGGAGATACTTATAAGATGTGTCCAAGCCAACGGAGTCAAATTTGTCCTTCAATCCTACATCACACTGCAAATAGATTATTTCAAGCTGCATGTCAACGGGCACATCAGAAGCTCTGACTGTGAAAGGTGAGCGAAAAACTGGTAATTCTGTCTCGAGTTTGCCAAAGACCTGAAATCGCTTCTCAAACTCCCCTAGCAGCCCCAATTTCAAATGCAATGAAAGGTCCAAAACTCACCCCCTCCAGTTGCGGCTTGTACTTTCTCTCTGAACTTTGTCACAACACCTGCCGTTTTTCCCAACCATTGACGGCGCACCATCTGTAGCCAGGCTTACTGCGCGGGACCAGTCCGCCCCTACTCTGTCCAGCGCTCCATCGACAGAGCGAAAAATGTCCTCAGCCATTGTGGTGTCTGTCATAGGCACCAGCTCAAGAAACTCCTCTGTGACAGTCAAAGTCTCGTCAACTCCACGAATTAATATGGCCAATTGAGCCAGTACTCTCATCAATTGCAACAGAAAATGCCAGAAATGACTCCACTTTATGTTTCAGTTAGTGGTCTAAATCTGCCGATTGTTCGGAAATCCTGTCTGCCACAATATTCCTCGACAAGCTAATATTGGCAAATGCTTGCCGCTTCTCGGGACACACAATTTCAGCAGCCTCCAGCATGCAAGTTTTGATGAACTCCCCCTCACAGTACGGCTTTGATGCTAATGCTATTTTGCTAGCAATCAGGTAGCTGGCTTTCACTGTAGCATCACTGACATCTCAGCTCTGGGTGAAAACAGATTGCTGTTTCCTCAGACTCACCAACAATTCATGTATCTTCTGTCTTCTAACTTCTCCTTGCAAACTGTTGTATTTTTCGCCATGCTGGGTTTCATAGAGGCGCCAAATATTATATTCCTTATGTACCGAAACTTGTTCCATGCATACCAGGCACACGGGTTTCCCATTCACCTCTGTGTACATATAGGATGAGGTCCATTTTTCCTGGAAAACCCGACACTCTGTGTCCACTTTTCTCTTTTTTGACAGAGACATTTTGCTAATGAGGGTGTCAGGGCCAACTTAAAAACAGGTGAAGTGATATAAGGGGGCGGAGGAGGGGGGACCAACGCTGCGACCAATGCTGCATTCAAGAAAATCACATACACTTCCACTCGGTTAATGTTACAAGGATGCGTTCAAGTACCAATATTGGGTACCATTTGATTTTATGTGAATACTCGTTAGTACTGTCCCAGTCCCCCCAGGGGGGGCCCAGGGGAGAGAAAAAAGAGAGAGAAAAAAAAAAAAAAAGAAAGCATTAATATTTTTTTTAAAAAAAGGGGGGGACCGAGAGGGGGGAGGAGGAGGAGGGGAGGGGGGGAGGAGAGGACCCCAATAGAGACTTTGAACCTTCAGTAAGAATTCAATTATATGAGAAGGAATGTAATGATATAGTTAGAACAAAAACTACAACAAAACAATACCGCTGCCAGCGGGTACCAGCCAAAGGGGCAGCATGGCCAGGGAGTATCTTCTACGGCACTGTCATCGTCCTCATCTGTTTCTATAAGGCATAAAGAGAGGTTGCTGACCTCACTGTGCTGACGCGATCCTTTTATACACTTCCATTGTCTACAGGAGGGTACTCATTGGTGGCCAACCTTCTGCCACCACACTTTGCAGCCATCTGCTTCGAAGCCGTCCACAATATTCAAGGTTCTGAAGCGGAGCTGTCCGTTCAGCACTTGGGGGGCAGTTGAGTGAGGAGCTTGTCGGTTTCTATGCATGTGGGCTGCATGGTCACGATAACAGTACTCCTCCTCAGCTACGAGTCTACTGCCAGCGGATGTTGGGCCCATAAGACATGTTGTCGTGAGAGGCCATCGGCATTTCCATAGTGGGCTTAGTAAGAATCCTTTAATGAGAGAAACCACCTGGTTACCCTGCCATTGGTGTCCTTTGCTCTGGCTATCTACTGCAAAGGAGCATGGATGGTCATGAGGGTGAAGTGACAGCATGCCAGGTAATACTGTAGCTCCTCTATGGCCCCTTTTATCGACAGGGCTTCTCTCTCCATGACTGAGTACGTTGGCTTGGCAGGGGATAGCTTTCAGCTCACGTATAGGACCAGGTGATCTTCTCCATCAAAGGTCTGAGACAGGACAGCTCGTAGTTCTGCCTCAGAGGCATCTGTGTGCACCGTGAAGGAAGGTCAAAGTCAGGATTACGCAGGATTACCTTTCTTAGTGAGGTCTGAGAGGAGAAGATAGGCACAATCCTCCTATAGTATCCTGCCAACCCCCAAAATGCATAAACTTCTTTCTTTGAGGCAGGTCAGGGGTGCTCTTTTACCACCTCTATCTTCATTTCATATGGTTTGAGTAGGCCCTGGTCAATGTGATACCCCAGGTTTTGTGCCGCGGTCAGCTCCAGATGGAAATGTTTGGGTTGGCCGTCAGCCTGGCTATTCAGAGGCTCCTCAGAACCTCTCCTAGATGGTAGAGGTGGTCCAACCAGTGGAGGAGTGGATGATGACACTGTCCAGGTAGGAATCTGTCCTGGAATGTCACTGGTCCTACATGGAGGCCAAAGGGGAGAACCTGGTACTGCCAGTGGCTGCTGGCAGATCTGAACGCAGTTTTTGTTTAGCATCCAGAGGCAGGGCCACTTGCCAGTATCCCTTGGTCAGGTTGAGGGTGCAGATGAAGCCGGCTCTCCCCAGCCGCTCCGTCAGGTTGTCCACTCAGGGAAGGGTGTAGCTGTCAAAGTCAGAGACCTGGTTCAGCTTCCTGAAGTCATTGCAGAACCTGATACTAGCGTCAGGGTTCGGCACCATGATGATGGGGCTGGACCAAGCTGGACTGTTGCCATCGCGGAGCATCCCGTTGACCAGTTGATCCAGTCCTCCTCAATAGCCTGACGGCAAGCCTCTAGGAAAAGGTAGGGCCACTGTCTTATCACTACTGCTGGTGGGGTTTTATTCTCATGATGCATTAGATGTGTCAGTTGGGTGTCTGCATGTTTACCAGGCTGTAGCAGGTGGTAGTTGACCAGTCTTTCCCACTTGAGGACTCTCTACAGGCCATGCCCAGCCATGACCATGCCCAGCAGTCCTTGAGAGCACCGTCTGAAAAGGAGATCAAATGGGAATGAAACCCGTGGATGCTTGGGGATCCTCTCGGATGGTGAAGAGCATGTAGGGAAGAGAAGGTCCCAGTTCCTACCATCTTTGTCTACCACCTGTCACAGCATCCACTTGAGTGTTTGGTTGAACCTCTCCATGAGGCCGTCGGTCTGGGAGTGGTAGACGGATGTCCTCAGGTGCTTTACCTGCAACAGCCAGCACAGATCCATCATTAGCTTTGACATGAAGGGTGTACCTTCATTCTTTATGAGGTCCCCACATGCCTAAACAGAAGCATGAGTTCTTTTACAATGTTGCAGGGGGTGGCTGCAGTACCACCTCAGAGTACTTGGTGTCATACGTCCACGATGACCATGACTCATGACCCCATGCAGACTTGGGGAGCGGCCCTACAAGGTCCATGCCAATCCTCTCAAAGGGGATGCTGATAATTGGGAGAGGAATGAAGGGGTGGGCACTGACTTCCAGGGTTCTTTCTGCTGGCACTGGAGGCACCTTCTGCAGAATGCTCGGACCTCTGCATCCATGCCAGGTCACAGGAACCTGTCCTTCAACTTTTCCAGTGGTTGCAAGTGGGCCAGGTGCATCAGAAGCTGAGTCTTGGAGAGGGTAGCAGGTAGCAGGTCCATCCAAAAGTAGAGCAACCTAAAAAAGAGGTGGTAGGCTATTTCTGCTTGTGATTCTGGTTAATTCTTTCTATCTGCTGCACCTGGCCCCAATAGTGTTTTAGGCCTCCTTCTGCTCGCACCCGAAATTTCTTTCCTGAGCAACCTGGCAAAACACAGAAGACACAGGGTTAGAGTGTGTGGCTATCTCACCTGAGGAGGCTCTTTCCCTGGCATCCCCTTCTCCATGGAACAGGTAGGCCTGCCAGACCCATGGTTGGGGAGCTGTCAGTATTGGCCCTTGGCAGTCTGTGGAAGGGAGGTTGTGGGGAACCCTGGCCAGTCTCACCCAAGAAGTAATGGCTTGGGGAGCTCTGTGATGAGTCCGATGAGGAGTGACCAGTGTCCGGCGTAGGTCAAGACCCTGACTTCAGCAGCAGGAACTCAGAACTCGGACATGCCCATGGACACAAGAAACCAGGAGGGTTAGTTTAATGTAAGATGTAAGATTGCCAAGATTAAGGTTTGTATTTCCTTTAACCACAGTGGGAGAGAACACAATAACTTCTGTTTGCTCTCATTCAAATTTAAGTAATTTGAAGACTAATCTAATATCAGCTAGACAAGCAGAGTTTCTAGGCCTTTCTTGTCATTTTGTTTCATTGGCAGATACATTTTATAATTTATCTGCATAAAAATGGAAAACCACTCCATGCTTCTTTAAAGTTGACCCTAGTTGGAGCATATAAAGGGAGAAAAGGGAACTCAACTATGTAGAATACAGTACAAGGTCCAAAAGCCTCATCACAAATATATCTAGTTAAATATTAAATATGAAATCAAATAATGTAATAAATATAAAATCTACAAGCTCTTTAAAAAATATGCATTTCTTTCAGGGTCATGTCATCTTTCTCTGTGTACTATACCTTTATGACCCAGTGAATCCTCTTAATTGTTTTATATGATGGAAATGGGCCTCATTAGGAGGTAGTGGATAAAAGGAATATTTGTCTCAAGAGAAGGGAACATAAAATGAGCAGCCATAATGGAGGTGTCTTAAAGCTGCAGTCTCCGTAAGTGTGCATTAATGAATGCGCTGTGGCTACTGCAGTGCTGTTGATACAAAGCTGAAGCTAGAGCCCTGCATACATGACAATATGATCCAAGCAAATGCAAGTAGGCTGGTTACAGAAATGCAATCTCTATTTTATTCTTTCAAACACTCGTCCCTCACTTCCTGCCCATTCCCTCATTACATGCTGTTTTGGGTGGCTATACTCAGCTGTCCCGCAGTGCCATAATGAAGCTGCTTGCTCATTTCCCAACCCCATTCTGTCACACCCCCACCATAGTGAAATATACATCAAACCCCACAATAAAGAGTGTGTGCAGTCAGCATGGCCATGCTATTGGCAGACCTATAATGGAGACAGAGATTTATTTCTTGGATCAGCTGTGTGTTTGAGGGATTGTACCTGATCTAGTGGTTCAGAGAGAGAAGTTGTGAAGGTGAGTGGTGCAATGGAATTGACCCCACTCCACAGCTCGCACACTACATCACATCAGTGCTATGGAGCATTAGATTTGTTTTTAATAAAACAAACATTCTTCTCCACCTTTAATGTTCTCTCTTGGTTTTTCATTGGAGAACAGAAGGACAAATTTTCCCAATTTCTAAAGTGTCAGTGGTGACGTGGGCTTTGTCATTGCCAGACTGACTTTCTCTTGAGGGAGCTCACAATTTCCCATAATTTCTCTCTCAGCATGAGTTTGGAGGGAGGGAGGCATTATGAGTTGACATTGAAGTGAGGATGCTATTGATCAGCCTTGAATGAACTCCTACACCTTGAATCATTTAATCAAACTGGAAATTAAATTTGTGCCATTTTATTATTGTATATATATATATACAGGGAATCTGTGAGTTCAATAATAGATTTTTGTGAGATACAAGGATGATCAATACAGTGACATTAAAATCATCTGTGGTAGTTAGTCAGTGAAAGAGTCAATGATGAAGAGAGTAGGTTTGAAAGATAACTCTGAAGGTTCTGTTTATACAAGTGCAATAGCAAAAAATGTCATCAATTAAATTAAATTCCATTTTAACAGTCAACATTTTCACAATGCAGCTTTACCAAAATCCAGATATATATTTAGGTCACAAAATAGAGGAAATAGTGGCAAGGGAAAGCTCTCTGGGTTGACATGAGGAAGAGTCCTTGAGATGCCCAATATGCATCCACTTTTAGGTGAAACCCTCATTTGTGTGGTTGTTGTTCACTTAATAAAATAACCAAATGGCCAGGCACACAGTATATTTCAAAACCAGCCAGAATATCCTTTTATTTGTTTATACTCAAAGCTTTGAATCATATTATTAATATAAGTAGAATGTATTGCTCTCTCACTCAAAGACATTAGGGTTATTATTAAAAACTGCTTCAGTTCTTTCATACCTATGTTGTTTCCCCCACACTACACAGCACAGCAAACAACAATAATATACAACACTAAAATCCATAAAGACAATACTTTTATCATGTATTTGACATCTGTTCTCTGTAAACTATATGAATATTTACTTATTGAATGTACATCATTCATTCCTTAAAATTATTTAAAAAAAACTGTTTCACACAGAACAAACAGGAGAATCACTGTTTTCTGCTTGGATGTGGACAGGATTTATTTAATTTCTAATTGATCTGAAAAATATGTAGTGTCAAAAACGACCAGTGCTGCTAATTACCTTTTTCCTAAAAATCTAGAACATGTTGGATGAGAGAAGCAAAAATCCAGTTTATTCTTCAACAAACAACATGAGATCCAATCAGTGAGATGTCCCAAAGGGATCTGAATCTAAGCACAGACTCAGTGTACTATTTATACAGTCTTATCGTTAGGTTATGCCCAATTATATCATTCTTTTGAAATCAAAAATTCTTTTATAATGTCTTTTTTTTATTTCACCTTAAACTTTACTTTTATAATTTTTAAATACTATTAGAATAAATCTTTCTCATTTTGGAATCCCCTTAACACCCATTTTCAGCCACTGGATATTACCTTATCTCCATGTTTTTCTTTCTGGTATTTAAAACATTTTCCAAGTTCCTTACTGGCATACAGTGGTGTGAAAAAATGTTTGCCCCCTTCCTCATTTCCTGTTCCTTTGCATGTTTGTCACACTTAAGTGTTTCGGAACATCAAACCAATTTAAACAATAGTCAAGGACAACACAAGTAAACACAAAATGCAATTTGTAAATGAAGGTGTTTATTATTAAAGGTGAAAAAAAATCCAAACCATCATGGTCCTGTGTGAAAAAGTGATTGCCCCCTAAACCTAATAACTGGTTGGGCCACCCTTAGCAGCAACAACTGCAACCAAGCGTTTGCGATAACGTGCAGTGAGGCTTTTACAGCGTCCTGGAGGAATTTTGGCCCACTCATCTTTGCAGAATTGTCCTAATTCAGTTACATTAGAGGGTTTTCGTGCATGAACGGCTTTTTAAGGTCATACCACAACATCTCAATAGGATTCAGGTCAGGACTTTGGCTAGGCCACTCCAAAGTCTTCATTTTGTTTTTCTTCAGCCATTCGGTGGTGGACTTGCTGGTGTGTTTAGGATCATTGTCCTGCTGCAGAACCCAAGTTCGTTTCAGCTTGAGTACACGAACAGATGGTCGGACATTCTCCTTCAGGATCTCTTGGTAGACAGCAGAATTCATAGTTCCTTTTATCACGGCAAGTCTTCCAGGTCCTGAAGCAGCAAAAGCACCCCCAGACCATCACACTACCACCACCATATTTTACTGTTGGTATAATGTTCTTTTTATGAAATGCAGTGTTCCTTCTACGCCAGATATACTTGGACACACACCTTCCAAAGAGTTCCACTTTTGTCTCATCGGTCCACAGAATGTTGTCCCAAAAGTCTTGGGGATCATCAAGATGTGTTGTGGAGAAATTGAGATGAGCTTTGATGTTCTTTTTGCTCAGCAGTGGTTTTCTCCTTGGAACTCTGCCATGCAGGCCATTTTTGCGCAGTCTTTTCCTGATGGTGGAGGCATGAACGCTGACCTTAACTGAGGCAAGTGAGGCCTGCAGTTCTTTGGACGTTGTTGTGGGGTCTTTTGTGACCTCTTGGATGAGTCGTCGCTGCGCTCTTGGGGTAATTTTGGGCGGCCGGCCACTCCTGGGAAGGTTCACCACTGTTCCATGTCTTCGCCATTTGTGGATAATGGCTCTCACTGTGGTTCGCTGGATTCCCAAAGCTTTGGAAATGGCTTTATAACCCTTTCCAGACTGATAGATCTCAATTACTTTCTTTCTCAATTGTTCCTGAATTTCTTTGGGTCTCGGCATGATGTGTAGCTTTTAAGGATCTTCTGGTGGACCTTACTGTGTCAAGCAGCTCCTATTTAAGTGATGCTTTGATTGTGAACAGGTGTGGCAATAATCAGGCCTGGGTGTGGCTAGAGAAATTGAACTCAGGTGTGGACAACCACAGTTATAGTATGTTTTAACAAGGGGGGCAATCACTTTTTCACACAGGGCTATGATGGTTTGGATTTTTTTTCACCTTTAATAATAAACACCTTCATTTACAAATTGCATTTTGTGTTTACTTGTGTTGTCCTTGACTATTGTTTAAATTGGTTTGATGTTCCGAAACACTTAAGTGTGACAAACATGCAAAGGAACAGGAAATGAGGAAGGGGGCAAACACTTTTTCACACCACTGTACGTACTTCTGGTAGCTGAGCTGTGCACATCTCACTGTACTGTTGTCCTGAACAATTAGGATATTTTACCACTTCTTCATTATGGGTGAGGTATATTTTTTATTATTGCTTAATGTTACACATGTTTCTTTTCTAGTTCTAAGCTTGTTAAGTTTTTTGATGCTTCCTAAACATCGTGTCTGTGTGTGTGTGTGTGTGTGTGTGTGTTTCTTAAACATTTTGTGAGTGTGTGTGTTTTCAACTGTATGCTCTTGTATTGATACATGTTTCCTACATTCTTTGCATGTGCTTGTACATGTATATATGTGGATATATTTTAAGTGTTACCACTACTGTTTTATCTCATATTTGTTCTTTCTCTCTGATCTCTGTCTAGCTGATCAACGCCCTCCTTCGGCTGGACCTTCGCACTCTCTGCTGCTTAATCTCCCAGGCCTGGGTGAATATATATATCATCAGCTGGCACATTTTGCAGTAGATGTTACAGCTCTGCTGGAACATATCTGCTCTTCACCTGTACCCCCAGGGTTTCCCTATCCTCCTGCTTATCATATCATTCCATCAGAAACCTATGCTCATGCTTTTACTCAAAACTGAGGATCACCTGTTTCCCATAACCTCTGTGGAGATCCCGTTTATTCTTTCCTCTGATGATGATAGTAGCTTTGCTACAAACACACCACCATATTGCCTTTCACCTATAGATTATTCTTCTACAAGTCCTATTCCCTCCCCAGTGTATATAATCATGTATAATAATGATTCCCAATAAACCACATAATCTGTTATCCTTGTGTATTTCTGTGTCTTAAATTTATTACCACAAATACTTGTCCTGATGATAAGCTTTTAAATATTTTTTTCAAGGACAACTTCTTTAATTGATGACAGTGTAATATGGCAATGTTAAAAATAAATTAGTCACATGATTGAGTGGGTCAGTGGTGACTGTGTCAAAATGACATTAAGGATTGTGATTTCAGGTCAGCACTGCATTTCAAATGTATACCATGAGTGTAGTGGAGGACGTTATAAGGCATTTTCAAAAATAAAATCATAAACTATGGACGTCAAAACGTCTTCCAAGTAGAACAATTTGGAAACTAAGAATCCAATTATCCAATGATTCATTAAACTCTTGAAAAAACTTTTTTCTGTACTAACTGGTACTAATGACAAATGATTGGCAATTGTTTTTGAATTTCGCAGGCATTTAAGAATTAACTAATCATGGTACTTTGTAGACTCTCCTCACGAGCTTGACGCAGACTATACAAAGAGCATGTCAAGAGTTCTTTAAAGGTTTATTGCATAAGTAAGGCATCTTAAAATCTTAGCCTCATAAAAGGGTTCTCCCAGAGGGGCTAACAAAGAACCTAAAAGTATTTTTTTTATTTATTTAAGAGTGTTTGAATAAAGCCTAAAGTGTATTAGCTTAAGTAAAGCGTATTAGTGACTACTAGCAGTAGGTCTAGTCAACACAATAGATTTTTTTAAAATATCTCTTAACCGTAAAGTGTCAACTTTTGGACTTGGTTGAATCACAGAATAATTGAAAAATATAATAACATAAAAGGTGTGTACTTAAAGTGTGTAATATCAAGGATATGTAGTAACCTGACTGTATCTCATATTTCATAATGAGCTTTTTGAGTTTTGCCTCAGGCCATTATATCCAATAAATATCAAACCATAGGATTCTGGTGTTATTTATAGGCTTCAGCATCTGAGACTGTTCAGGTCTCAAAAAATGGGAAAAACATGGCTTCTGTGGAAAAACAAGAAACCAACAAACAAACAAAAACATTATGAGTGTTCATTCCTATTTATGGCAATCACACAGGCCTCAGGGCCAGAAAGGACTACACTGACTTTGTCCCTGAAAGAGAATAACAAGGCCTTTCATGGATGATTTACCAAACACACAGATCAGGCACTGGCTGTGAAACCTTTAAAAGGCTGGGCTGATTGCAAATTAACTTTTGTCCACCTTGGTTCTATCACATGGTGAAAAACTAAACAAATGCATAAAATGGTATTAGATATCCCATTGGAGCGAATCAAGCAACTCAGATGTCCAGCTTCTTCTACAAAGGATTACAATTATACTGTGCAGTGTCTTGTACCATTTCTTTCATTTCTTTCTTCGTAATTTTCTCTTTGGGTTTTGTTACAAACTAGAAGGAACACAGAGAAATAAAAGATTATGCCCCAGTGTTTTTACTTTATGAGATTCCCCAAAAGAGTATGATATTCTAGTTCTACATACCATCTTCTCCATGAGCTGACACATGTAACAGCACAAAATGATAGACATTTAGGCCACCTATTGTAAGTCAGAGTTTCTGGTTTTCGCATTTTTATCTACACCTGTCAAATTAGAAAGTGAAATGGACAAGATCCAACATAACCATTTTATTTCTGGTTATGACACTTATTTGCTATTTCTAATTAAAATGGAAGGATTTCATACAAATGTATTCTACAATTAGATGTGTTCACCAAAGCAAGGGGACATGATTGGGACAGTTTTAGGGCCAATTAGAATTTTTACTTTAAAAATATTTCAAGGTTGCATTATAACATTACCATGGTAACTGATCAATTTCCCATGCAGTAAATTACCAGTACTAAAAAACCTCTTCTAGACTTCATATGAGGCTATTCATATGGACCCCTGTAGGACTTTATTTAGTTTTGAGATGACACCCTGAAAAACACTTGGCAGACAACTGCTATGCTGCAGATTACCACATTGATGATTATTAGAACAAAGCAATCTGTCAGTACATTATGATGACTGAAAACTTGACAAGTTAGAATTTTGCATGTAATGGAGGACAGTTCACCTCGTAATCACCTCACTAGTGGCCCAGCCTGTAAGCTCTGTGAAGAAATGCCAGGAGTGACTAAGCACAAAAAGTGCTCTGCTCTGTAATATATGAGATTTTTTTTTAAATGACTAAATCTGTTACATCGTTCAATGCATTAATAACAAGATATTTAAAATGACCCTACAAATAACCAGATATTACTTTAATACCTGTTTCTCCATTCTTATGAGGAAATTTCAGGTCTCTCATATCACACTAGCCTATAAGGTCCATAATCCTAGTGACAGGCTCAGAGAAAGACCAAAATATCTTTATCTGTCCATAACCTATTTAAAATAGAATATCCTTCATAACCATTCTGGGATTCATATGGATCTGTTAGATTAATTGAATCAGACTTCAGCTACCCAAGGTGTCACTAGCCCAGCTCATTTTGTTGTGATGCTTTCAAGATTCTTAAATCTGCACTCTTCTATCCAGGACTTCATGGCAGCAGACACAGAGAGTAACCCTAACACACAGGGCATAAGTTGATTTGAATGTATCCAGCAACATTGATTGTGCCAACCATACCTGACCTCCTGGCCCATGTATCACACAGCTAGACATGAGGTCATGACCAGTTCACCCACAGAGGAGGGATCGACATTTGCAATTTGTCCAATACAATAAAATAGCTAATGAAATGCCCATGCATGCCATACATGAGGCAATATCTTGTGCATTGTCAGCAACACGACATGGGCATCAACTTCAGATGTGTTGCAGGCCAATCAGCTCATGAGTTGTGTTTGCTAAAGCTTGTGCCCAGGATATGAGTGCAATATAGTGGTCAATCCAAAAGCTCTTTTAAAGCTTTTGATGAAGTATTTGCACAGTGAATTCCCTCATTATGATATTTTAAAATACAGATATGTGTGAAGTAATGCTGCTCTAAGATTGTTGTTTTACTACTTTTTAGTTGGACAAAGATTTTCGAAACTTTCACAAGTACCAGGGTTCTCATGTACTCAGATGTCAACTAAGCATGTTAAGCAATTTGCAGCCAATTTGAGTTTTAAGAACATCACTCAGCATTAGTCTGTACCTCCATTCAATTTGTTGCTGTAGGGTAGTTTTACATAAACACTTCATTCTTGTGGAAACCACTCAAGCATTTAAATTCCCTTAAAGTGACTCAATGAAAACCTTAACCATCCCTCTAATAGCCATAATATTTATGGGTTGAAATACAAGGAAATGCAAAAACATTAACTGATTTAAATGACAAATTAAAACTCTTGGTTTGTATCCACATTTTGGATAAGACAACCAATCATTTGTCATTTAGATGTTTGTTTTTGTTGTTACAGTCACATTGGGTTTGTCCTAGCAGCACCAACTTTGATAGCTTGGCAAATTTGTATTCCTCCTTTCAAGCTCTCTGTTGCCCTTGACTATTAAAAGGAAAAGTTCCTGGAATGCAAATTAGCTCTGTACATCTGCTCTCAAGCCAACGTGCTTGCGACACATTGCCATGTGGTTACAGTCTGTATGCATACAAGATCACTGTAAAGACTAGGTTTACAAATGAGACTGTGCCCTAACTAATAAAAACAAAACCCCAATGGAATTAATCTTTACTTGAGCTTTAACTGATTTGCAGCTAAAATTATAGTATTAGTAAACTGAGAGCAGTGGTTAGATGCTTCATAACATGTTATAACACAATAGTGAGAGTTATCTCCTATCATTTGGCCACTCAAATACAGTAGCAATCTTCTACCCAACTTTTTTATAGCCAGATGGAATAACTGTAATTATCAGCCTGTAATATCCACTACTGCACTTGTGCAACATGGATGGTGACAAAATCTATAACACCTTGATGATAAGGGTACATTTATGCCTGGAAGAATGTAGTAAATTCTCAGGTATGTTGAGGTGAGTGCAGTGTAACAGTGTGAGTCATGTGACAAAATGCTGAATATGGACTAACTAAGAGGGATTAAGCAAAACAAGTGATGGTAAATCTTTAGTGAATTTCCCAGAATCCCCAACCAGACATGGCTGAAATCTTATATTGCTTATTTCAGTGAACAGAAAAGTGAAAGTGGGGAAAGTCCAAATTAAAAAGCATTTGTTCATTTGCTTTTCTTTAAAAGAATACCTTATGAATGTCTCTAAACACAGTCTCATTCTACAGTAGTGGAAAATTCCACCAAAACAGGCTGGAACACATTGCAGATCGAATGCATACTCAGGACAACTAAGATTAGTTAAGGAAGGTGCAAGGAGGACAGAGAGGGGGATTTATGGAAAACCTCCACAGCTCCACAGAAGTGAAGGAACTGTTCCAGACTTTTATGCTTTGTAAAAGGAGTCTGTTGCAGTAGAGGAAAGGTCAGTGGTAATTTAATCTTTGAAAAGGTTACTTTTAACAAGAGAGCACCAAAATGAAGTGTCAAAAATAGATTGGGCTCTTCTGCCATCTGCAGGACATGTATTTTAAAAAAGCCAAATAATTACCGTAATAAATATAATCTGTGATGGCAAAGTTTCATTTAGTAACTTCAATAATATGTTACATTTTATATGAAAGTTAAAAAAAAAGGTCATACTCAATGAATTGGTAAGTATTTTTTTATTTTAAATGTAGGGATTGCATGCAAATGTTTATATTTGTTCTTTTCTTCTGTAATATTGATTAATACCTTTCTAATTGTGTCTGTAAAAGGTATATTCTTCAACAAATTCAATTTAAGCAGAAATACAATGCAGAATCTTATCATAGCTCAGTAAAAATATGACCTAAACATTTCTTAATTAAATGTACTTGTTAATTGGAAAGGTTTTTGGAAAGGTCCATTTGAATTTTTGTCAGTCTGTGTCAGATTTGACCCTGGATTAGTCTTGCTTATATTGTACCATTTAAACTGATACTGCTGATGTTTCATTGAATTGAGGTTTAAAGCAACTTTGATCTTAGGACACGTTAAGCAAGGGGCCTGGGGGCCCGTCACACAGATATGAAGAATATCAGTAGCATTGTTTTTTTTTTGTTTTGTTTAGTTTTTTAATCTCTGGTGGTTATTTGTGAATGTTGACCTGGTTTAAGGCCCTTGTAACTAGAGTCAGGACCAGGTCAAAGCATACATAGATTGGATATGAAAAGTCTACACACCATCAATAGCATTGCAGGTTTTTATGATGAAACCAAGAGAAATTATTAAATCAAGATGAATCATGTCAGTTGTTTTCCCATCTTTAAGGTGGTATAGAAGCCTTCAAGTGAAAAACAAATAGAAAAAAATAATAACTTGTTTGCAAAAGTGTATATACCCTTTTATTATTAGGCATGTGTCTATGTGCAGAATTAACCAATCACATTCAATTTGCTGTGTGAAGTGTCTAAGGTTGGAGTATGCCAGAACAGCCCTCGAGAGGTCTGACTGTGCACACTGTGACACACGCACATACACACACACACACACACACACACACACACACACACACACACACACATAACTCCTCTCTGATTCTGAGGAGCCAGAAGGGTGTGCTAAAAACTGAGAGCAGCATATAAAGAGCTGGTTGAAGTGATTACTAAGGCTAGATGAGCTTTTTTCTCCCCAGTGAAAATAAATCCCTCAGACTGCAGAAAACTCCCCTTTTTTCCAGAAGCGCATGACAAAATATCATGCTTCTGGGGGAAAACCATGCATAAGCCATATTTATACCATGTAGGATTATTTGGCCATCGTGGGGAATGAACGGCATGGCTATTTAGCTATGCTGAAGGTGGAGGAGGTGCTTGCGAGCTGCCTCTCTCTATCGATGGCAGGTAAGTTAGGGGGCCGGCTTTGCCATCCAAGCTATGTAAGGCCACCATGGCATTGGTGGGCAAGGCCTATGCAGTAGTGGGTCTTGGTTGTGGTTCACTGCAGACAATGGCAGTGTTGCAGGCCTACCAAGCAGACCAGCTGAGTGACATATGGCGGTATTCAGACAGTTCCTTCCCTGTTGTGTCGAGTTCACCAGGGCATCCACGAGTGGAACCCAGGCCAGTGCTAGTGCGAGGGAGGCACAGAAGGCAAGTATGGCAGCCAGGGGAACCGGTTGGCCTGTTACTAGGCCTGATCTGAGAATGGTAATAAAGGCCAAGCAGACAAAAGAGGAGCAGGCCTGAAGGGCCGTGGAGGGACGTATCAGAGGACATGAGGTTTTTAGGGCAGTTAGCCCCCAGTACTACTGTAGGGCCTCCCCTAGCTGAGGTTGTCCAAGGTTTTCAGTGTTCTCTGGTCAGCGAGCTGTCACAGGGCAAAGAAACTCTGATGCTTTCCCTCCAATAGAATGTGGAAAAGTTAATGTCACTAAAAAAATGTGTGGCAGCATGGAAATTACTGCTAAAAGTTTCTCCATGGGTTCTGTCTACCGTAGAAAAATAACCCTTTTGAGCACTCGACCCCCCTAGTTCAGAGGTGTGCTGGTTCAGTCAGCACAGAGCAGAGCCTGACATTAGTACAGAAAGTAAAATCCCTCTTGGACATACAGTGGTGTGAAAAAGTGTTTGCCCCCTTCCTCATTTCCTGTTCCTTTGCATGTTTGTCACACTTAAGTGTTTCGGAACATCAAACCAATTTAAACAATAGTCAAGGACAACACAAGTGAACACAAAATGCAATTTGTAAATGAAGATGTTTATTATTAAAGGTGAAAAAAAATCCAAACCATCATGGCCCTGTGTGAAAAAGTGATTGCCCCCTAAACCTAATAACTGGTTGGGCCACCCTTAGCAGCAACAACTGCAACCAAGCGTTTGCGAACATTCTACAAATGGAGACACTTTGCGACTGTTGCTACTCTACCAAGAATTGGGCACCTAGTCAAAATGACACCAAGAGCACATCAAAGACTCATCAATGAGGTAAAGAAACAACCCCGAATGACAACCAAATATTTGAAGGCATCATTGGAACTGGCTAACATCTCTGTTCATGAGTCTACAATACGCAAAACATTGAACAAGCAGGGTATCTACGGCAGGACACCACGAAGGAAGCCACTGCTTACTAAAAAGGACATTGCTGCATACCTGAAGTTTGCAAAAGAGCACACTGACAATCCACAGCGTTATTGGCAAAATGTTCTGTGGACTGATGAAACTAAGATTGAACTATTTGGAAAAACCTCACAGCTCTACAACTGGCATAGAAAGGGCACGGCATATCATCATGAAAACATCATCCCAACCGTAAAGTATGGTTGAGGAAACATCATGATTTGGGCCTGCTTTGCTGCATCAGGGCCCGGCAGCTTGCGATCATTGAGGGGACGATGAATTCCCAAGCATATCAGACAATTCTTCAGGATAATGTGAGAATATCTGTATGTCTGCTGAAACTCTGTAGAAGTTGGGTGATGCAACAGGACAACGACCCAAAACACCGGAGCAAGTCCACAACAGAATGGCTTCAGAAAAATAAAATCCGCCATTTGGAGTGCCCTCAACCCAATAGAGATGCTATGGAATGACTTGAAGAGAGCCATACACATGAGACGTACAAAGAATATGATCGAGCTAAAGCAGTTCTGCCAGGAAGAATGGGCTAACATGTCTCTTGAATGATGTGCAGGTCTGATCCACAGCTACAGTAAGTTCCCTTTCAAAAGGAACTTCAATGTTACATTTAGCATAACAGTATGGGAACGCCTTGTGCGTGTGACCGGTATCTGAAGCTTGTGTAAAATCATGCCTCTACTTATAGGCCTCCCATGATCAGATGATGTGGCAATTAAGCGCGTCGCATGATATATATATATGGCACCTGTGAACCACGCCACCGGCCTTATTATCTTCAGCCAGACTGCATGGGTGTTGTTTGTGTGACAAGAACGCTTCATTTCTACTTGATATTTTCTCAAAATCTCAGAACTTTTCTATCCCTTTTTAAAGAGAAGGAGAGGTAAGTAATAAGCGAGAAAGAGTTCAAGAAGTGTGGAACGTGCTCCTTTTTCATCACGGGGGAAAAGTGCACACTTTCTGGGTAAAGTGTTATCGGTGTAGTATGCGATGGCAACCTTGAGAGGCTGCGCATGGTAACGCTACATTAAGCAGCTCGACTCGTGCTCTTCTCGAAAAAGACAGAAGCCGAGCGAGTCAGGTTTCAGACCCTCGCGGATCTGCGCCGTCCACTGCCGAGGCAGCCAACCATCTCAGGTTCAGGGGATGGGACCTCCTGTGGTCCTGGAAGGTCTGTCAGGTGCCCCATTTGAGCCCTTAGGGTGGATCTACTGTCTCCAAAAGCCACGGGGCTGATTTATCACGTTCGGCAAGAACTAAGGAAGCTGTGGGTCTGGCCCCTGAGGGGCACCAGTTCATAGATTCTGGTCGCACAACTGAGGTGGTAGAGACCATGTTAAACGCTAGAGCACCATCTACAAGGAAATTGTATGTGCTCAAGTGGCGCCTTTTTGTCTGGTGGTGTGAGGAACATCAGCTACACCCAGTGAACTGTGCAATAGCTACAGTCCTGGAGTTCTTACAAGAACGTTTCTCAGCGGGTTGGCTCCTTCTACTATCGGGGTTACGTGGCCGCCGTTTCGGCCAGCCCTGCCCCTGTTGATGGAGCTTACTTCGAGGTTCATGCATGGTCTCAGAAGGCTGTGGCCCATCTGCCGGCCATGCATACCTTCCTGGGACCTTGCTGTGGTCTTGGAAGGTCTGTCAGGGGCCCCATTTGAACCCTTAGAGTTAGCCTCTGAGAAGCTTCTGACTCTAAAGTTAGCGCTTTTTCTGGCCCTGACATCTTTCAAGTGAGTGGGAGGTCTACAAGCTCTCTCTGTTGCCCCTCCTACCCATGGATAGGCCAAGTCCTTCCTGTATCCTAGGCTGGATTATATTCCTAAAGTGCCTACATTGGCTGCCCACCCTGTGGTTTTGCAGGCCTTCTGCCCTCCGCTGTCCCTCATACCAGAACAAGAGAGGATGCACCCGCTGTGTCCAGTAAGGGCTCTCAGTACTTACGTCCACCTCTCCGGTCAGTGGCATAAGTCAGAGCAGCTACTAGTCTGCTTTGGCAGCGACAGGAAAAGTGATGCTGTGTCAAAGCAGAGCATCTCTACTTGGATAGTTGAAGCGATCTTTAGGGCTTACGACACGCGGTCTCGCCATGTCTCTGGGCATAAGAGCTCATTCCACTCGGGCAGTCGCCTCCTCGAAGGCTTTGTCCAAAGGGGTATCCTTGCAGGATATGTGTGTGGCTGCAGGGTGGTCTATGCCTGACACAGTCATTCGTTATTACAGCCTAGATATTCATTCCTCCCCGGGCTCGAGTGTCCTGCAGTGACCCTCGGGCTTTGGTATTTTTGAACAGGTAGTACCCTCGGTATGACGGAGTGGGTATTCCCGTTCCCATACATTTTTGCTAAATGCAACATCGAAGTTCCCTTTGAAAGGGAACGTTGGGGTTATGCATGTAACCCTGTTCCCTGAGTTGCATAGCACTGTCATACCGGGGCAGGCCTGGGAATTGCATCTTCACTTCAGATAATAGAGGCCGGCGGCATGGTTCACAGGTGCCATATATATATATCATGCGATGCGCTTAATTGCCACGTCACCTGATCATGGCAGGCCTATAAGTAGAGGCATGATTTTACACAAGCTTCAGATACCGGTCACACGCACAAGGCGTTCCCATACTGTTATGCTAAATGAAACGTCTCGTTCCATTCTCAGGGAACAGGGTTACATGCGTAACCCCGACATTTTTTGTTTGTTTATTCCCCTAAAATATTTATTTGTTTTTCACTTTAATTTTGTTGATAACTATAACTCATTAACCATAGAAAAGAAGAAAAGGATCTGGTATGATATGTAAAATGCCATTTCAGGTGTATTTGCTGTAGATTACAGATATTGTATTTGGGTTTGAGCTCAAAAGATGAATATGAGACGACAGATCAGAATTTCAATCAATAAGTGGCATTGCAAAAACAGTGCACGTAGCCAATACAACAGTTTGGAATGCCCTGAAAAAGAAAGAAACCACTGGTGTACTGAGTAACAGACACATAATGGTTCAGCCAAAGAAAACAAAAACTGATTACAGAAACATTGTGAGAACTGTGAAGAAAAACCCAAAACAACAGTCAGTAACATCACCAACAACCTCCACAGGGCATGGATGTAGGTATCACAATCCACCATTCGAAAGGGGAATATAGACGCCATTCCACAAGATGCAAACCAGCTATCAGCAGTGAGAATTGGAAAGCTAGATTGGAATTTGCAAAGAAATCCAGCTATGAGCCACAAAGGTTCTGGAACCAAAATTAACCTCTTCCAAAGTGATGGAAAGGCCAAAGTGTGGGACACCCAAAAAAAAAAAAAAAAAAACCAAAAGAGCTATACTTTTGCTCACTTAAAAATTGGTTGGTCTGATACAAAAACTGATACCTGGGGGAAAAAAGCTGAAACTATCGTCTTATATTCATCTTTTGGTCTCAAACTCAAATGTCTTATATGTGTACCACAAAGAAATTAATTAGCCTTACTTTCCAATAGTTTCAGACAGGACTATATATAATATGTGTGTGTGTGTGTGTGTGTGTGTGTGTGTGTGTGTGTGTGTGTGTGTGTGTGTGTGTGTGTGTGTGTGTGTGTGTGTGTGTGTGTGTGAATATAAGACAAAAATAATTACAATAGATTGGAAACATAAGTAGTTAATAATATTTGTATCATGGACTGTAAATTATTTTGGTACTTCTAACAAGGGTACTGGCACTAATATTTTTGTTCATTGTTAATAAAGTTGATGACGACATTAGGACAAATCAGGGACCATATGGCTTATTATCAGTGCTGTTATTTGTTAATTTATTTATTTACTTTATAAGTGTCATTTATACTGTACCTTATTGTGTATAATTTGTTCACTGGTTGTCCACATTTTATATTTTATTTTTAAATTCCTAACAGTATTCCTGGGCACCTTGGCATCTTAGCTGACTTCATAAGGGAGCTTCACTGAGAAGGTTTTTCTTAAAATTTAAAGAAGCCGAGCTCCTCATTGCTTTTCTCTAAAAGTTCTAAATGAAAACTACTTGTTTGGGGAAACAACTGCTTCTTAAAAAACTGCTTATTATACATACAATTTAATTTTTTATTTTAAAATAAATTTATACATAAGCATAATGAAAAAATATCTATTCAACCTAGTGTGTCCAAACATTTGACTGGTAGTTCATATTTCTAACCTCGGTAATAGTAGTAAATGTACAAATAAACTTCTGTTTACCCGGTCAGAGGTTTGTTGACCTGTTTTGATCTTTGCATAAGATTTAGAAAACACACTAAAAAGCCTTGATCAGTCAAAGCCATCAGACGTCACCAAGGGTACTACAGTTCAAGGCTAATCAAATAAAAAACTATCCCTCAGAATTGAACCAGCTGGAATGTCTTGGTGTCTGTGAGAAACTGAGGGTAGGAAAATGTTGGAATGATAGCAGCTCCAGTAATGACTACTGGTTGGCTGATTTAATTTTGTTTAACTGACTAATTATTATTGATTTTATTCAAGAAATGTATAAACCAACTGCATAAATTACACCAAAGAATGTAGTGTTCACACTTGTTTATCCTAGGCAGTGTAAATATAAAAATGTATTTGATTAAGTTTGATTAAATTTGACTAAGTTGATCATAGTTACCTTTTAAACTAGACTAGTAATTTTTTGGTATTTTTTGAAAAATACCTTTTAGCCTGGTAATGGGTTCTCTGGTGGACTAGGGTTTACCAGGAGCAGTGTCCGGCATAAAACTTGTGCTAGAAACAATACAGTGGGGAAAATAAGTATTTATTTTAATATAAGTATTAAAGCTGTTTGCTTTTACCCATCATGAGATGTTTCTTGTGTGATACCTTCGCAACAAAAAGCTGAGGATTATCATAAAAAGTAGTGTTAATGACTTGTTAAACTTTGCTACAGAGGCAACCTCATCAATCTTCACTAAACTTAACCTTTACCACCACAAAACAGAAACTATATAGTCAAGTTTACAGGTTTAACAAGTCAATATTTTTTTTTTATCAGTGGTGGCAGGTAGCTAAAATAGGGGAAGCACAACTTGTCTTTGTTTACTGCAAGATGCATACATACAATTAATCGACAAATTATTTTATTTAGATAAGTGCAGCTACACCTGGACCTGTCCTCATAATCTCAAATTTCTTAATATAGCAGCTTTATATCTGCATAGGAAGTTGCTAATCACCACCAACTAATGTACTGGTAGAAGACACTCCACATTTTTAAGTAAAATTATGATTAGTTTATGAACATCCAGCCGTAAAACCATCAATGTGCAGACAATGCCACCAAATATGCTTTTAGGATAGGCCCAGAAAATTATGCTTCTCTTCAAAAACTCCATTTGTCTTCCAGGTAGACAGAGCACACACACTAACAAGAGCATCTTTGACCACTTGAAAACATCCTAGTATGCTGGGGCGGCCCTCAGAGGCCATATTTGTAGTTTCAATGTTTGAAGTCTGTTGTGCTACAGCAGTTCATTTATCAGAGAGCAGGTTTGGTTTGATTGGTAGTGAACACAGAAGACCTGCCAGCAATGTCAACAACAGTCTGTTGAATGTTCTAATGTTTCCTGGGATAAAATCTCTGGCTTTACTTTGTCCATGACACAATGTGCATTGAGTTATCTGTCTGTGTGATTTCTATTCTGCCATTAAGGTTCCATTGACTAAACATTTGCCAATCCATGGGTATAGGCTTGCTGACAGACAGTGCATTGGCTGTCTGGTAAGTATGCTTCTCTAAAAGAGAGGAGGTGTGCGCCTGCCCACATCCAGAGATTGCAGCTTACAGTGGGGGAAATAAGTACAGATTCAGCATCTGAAAACCTGAAGAAGACACCATCACCGCAAAGTGATGCATAGCTTGCTCCAATCACACTTGCAAGAATAATAGTTTTTAACAAAAGAAGTCACAAATAGCTTAAAAGCTTCAAAGATGTGATAATTCTCATCTTCATGAAGATGTTGCAATGGGCCTTTCCAAATTTGAACAGAAATGTTCCAGTAACTATAGGCTTCCAGGAGAACTTTGAACATTGAACAATCTTGAATCATTCTAATCTTCCTAAGCTTTTATGATAAAATCAACACAAGGGCAGATCAGTAGACGTGTTTAATGTCATCCAACATATTATTGTGTAATTTGTATATACTGTATGTCCTATTGTTTTTGGTTATGATCACTGTTTGTGTACACTAAATGATGTGGTTAACGCTTCTAATAAGGATGCAAATGGAGACCAACAAAGGACACTGGAGGTTGTATTTTCTAGGTTACACATGTTGTTTTTTATCCTCTTTAATCAGCAGTAGAAATAGTTTTCATATTTATTTATATATTTCTTTCATTTACTAATTTATACTCATTTACATAATTCTCAAATGTAGTTCTCATATTTCTCATATCTCTTATCAAATCCTAAATAATGCTACTTGTCATGATACCCCGTTACAATTTAGTCTCCATGCTTCCATGGTACAGTAATGTTTGTTTAGTCTTAGCTGCAGATGGTCTTTTCATGTCCCATAGAGCATCTGCTGTCTTGTGCAATTAGTTGGCCACAAGCTTCACAATTTTGAACTTTGCAATCTGATAGTCTATTCATACTTTTGTCTACTCGTTCTTGTGTACACGCATGTGTGCAGATTTCAGATGGGGAAAACTTTTGAATTATACACCTTAACAGTCAGCTTTTAGAAGAAAAATTTCACCACTGAAAGAGAATACCCAGGTAGCTATAGAAAGAAAGCATGAACACAGTGGTCAAACCATGCATATGTGGCTGTAATGAAACAGTTTAAGGCTCATATAACCTCAAGAAATTGCATTGTTGTATACAGGGATTTATGTTTATTCACAGATGTCTTGATATTTGGTGGTTGTGTTTTAATCAAGTACAATAAAGAATGCCTATACTTCTAATACAGTGTAAAAAAAAAAAACCTGATGGCCTGATAAAGCCTGTATGACCTTACAAACACAATTTTTGTCATAGGCACAAGACTCTCACCAGGTTGTCATATGCCACCATTTTGGTATTAAGAGTTTACTTTCTGCTTTCCGTTTTCAATAAGTGCTTTATCCTAGTCAGAGTCACAGTGGATCCATATCCTATCCTAGGAACACTAAGTGTGAGTCCACTGCAGGGCACCATGCACACATATAAATGCCTAGGGGCAATTTATCTTAGTCAATCCACTTGCATGCATGTTTTTGGGAGTAGGAACCCAGAGAACCCATGCAGACAGTGAGAGAACATGCACATAATCTTCAAAGTAACCCGAGCTCAGAATCAGACCAGAGTCCTGAAGCTGTGAGGCAGCAACACTGCCCCCTGCACCACCGTGCCCAAGATCAATTTTCCATAGAAAAAAATAACATTTACATTTATGGCATTTAGCAGAGGCCCTTTTTACAGAGCAACTTATAGAAGTGCTTTGAAGTTTCTATCAATAAATATACCCTGCTACTGGTTCACTAGGTCACAGACTAAGAATACCATCAGTCTAAAAACTCTTAGGAGGTAATACAGTAGAAAAACACACAGACAACACTTTTTTAAGTGCTAGTTTAAGTACTTTAAACAGAGTTAGGTCTTTAGAAGACTTCCAGTGAATCAGCTGTTTGGACA
This sequence comes from Ameiurus melas, assembly GCA_012411365.1. NCBI lineage: Eukaryota > Metazoa > Chordata > Actinopteri > Siluriformes > Ictaluridae > Ameiurus > Ameiurus melas. The sequence goes on along the minus strand of CM022754.1, from coordinate 15,815,844 downwards.
TCTAGGGAAAGTTCATTCCACTACCTAGGTGCCAGAACAGAGAAGATTCTTGATGCCTGCCTTCCATGTAACCTCAGGGATGGTGGGACCAGTCAATTAGTGCTAGAGATTCGGAGGGAGCATGGTGCAGTGTGGGGTGTGATAAGCGCTTTGAGGTAAATGCTGGTCCATATTGGCTTTGTAGGCAAGCATCAGTATTTTAAATCTGATGCAGGCAGCTACAGGAAGCCAGTAGAGGGAGCATAGAAATTGGGTGGTGTGGGAGAACTGAGGAAGGTTGATAACAAGTCACGAAGGTGCATTCTGAATCAGTTTCAGAGGTCAAATGGCACTCAGAGGCAGACCTGTCAGGAGCAAGTTACAGTAATGAAATGAGAAAAGACTGAACAAGCACCTAAGTGGCCTCTGTAGATAGAAATGGATGAATTCTTCCGATGTTATAAAGGAGAAATTGACATGAGCGTGTCAGAGTACCAATGTGAGAGGAAAAGGACAGTTGATCGTCCATGGTTACCCCGTTTGCATGCAGTGACAGAAGGTGGGATCAGAGAGTTGTCCAAGGAGATCACAAGACACTGATGTGGTGATGAATCACCTGGGATGAACAGCAGTTCAGTTTTGCTTAGGTTTCAGCTGATGAGCTGCCATCCATGATGAGATGTCTGCAGGAAATGCTGAGAACTGAGCAGAAACATGAGTGTCTGAGGGAGGGAAGGAGAGGATGAGTTGAGTGTCATCATAGAACATAGAAATCTGAAGTGATATTTGTCTTTCTCATAGAAAAAAACGTTTTGATGTTTACAGGATCTCTATTGCACAAAGGAAAGGTGGATCCTTGTAAAACACATTAGCAAGGAAAATCTTCTCTCTCTCTCTCTCTCTCTCTCTCTCTCTGTGTGTGTGTGTGTGTGTGTGTGTGTGTGTGTGTGTGTGTGTGTGTGTGTGTGTGTGTGTGTGTGTGTGTGTGTGTGTGTGTGTGTGTGTGTTTGGGCAGTGGTACAGGCAATCAAATAGGAATTGTAAATAGGCTTTCCTCTTCAATGTATTCATTTAAGTGTCCAGCCATAGTTGTGTATAGTACTCAGTACAAAAGTAACTTGCAGTAATAATTCATGCCTAAATAACTAAATTAGCAGTTTTCAAAAGGTTTATGACTATACTATTGTCAGGTTGCAAGTTGAATTGGCTGTTTAGCTTTCTGTTACCTAGCATGTCCTAGGTAAGGTTATAAAAGGACAACCCTTGAGGTCATATACAGGTGTTGAGTTAATCATAAGACAAAATAGCCAAGAGTTACTGTTTAGTATGATGAAAGTTGAAAGACATTTTATGGACACAAAGCAAGCTATGCCTCATCCCTCAAACAAGGTTTGTTAAGCATTAAAGAACTGATTTATTGAACAGTGGGCTAATGGGAATGTATACCCTCCTGACTGCTGTAAGTTGTAAGCAGAGCTAAACTGGGGGCTATAATAAGTGTTTTCAAATAAAATAATAAAATCAAGTGGTCTTTTTTTTTACAGTTAAATGTGTGAATTTTTAAAACCAAAAACCCGATCAGTGTTGATGAAACAGGATTATTTCCCCAGGATTAACTCTGCACTTACTAACAGAGGCCATAATAAATATCTTGTAAACAAAGTGGACATTTTTATTGTAGATTTTATTAAAAATGTGTTTTACTCGGCCAAATAAGCCTTAATGTCTGTAAGGCACAAAACTAAATAAGTGGATTAAAAAGTGCACGACAGAAGTTAGTCTGCACAACAGAAATATTCTCTGTACATCCTGACCAATCTTAGATTAACTAGATGAGTGTTTCCTTAGGTGTATTCATGAATCTAACCAATATAAATAATATGTTCGAAATAAAGCAAGTCAATCTTTAACCATTGTAATCATATGTTTGTCAGTTTGGTTCAGTATTACTTTGACATATCAGGTACTGCCATATGTATAATACCTTCTTCCAAAGAATCAAGAGTGCCAAAACATGTTTAGTGAAACCACAGGCAAAGTTATATTTAGTGAAGTCAGTTATGGTTATCAAATATCATGTAGGAATGTGAATGGGACCATATTGCCTGTCATCATCAGTAAAAGGTTGTTGTTGGATTAATGTGTAACCAATGTAAATTCATATTTTATGAGCCCAAAGCAAAAAGGTTATCATCTTAGTTTATCAGTAACAATATAAAGAGGCCTTTTAATTATCAAATATCATTTGGATATAAGATACATTATAAAGTCTGTGTTGCAATGATACTGTAAATGTCTACATGAAACCTTAATCTAGAGCCTGACCTATTTACTGTAGCAGCTGCAACTGTAAGCGTAACAGTATATACAGTAACAGACAACTTAGGGTTATGAATAGCTTAAGTGCTGCTGTGTGTTCCAATAAATTACATTCACGCTGAATGAAAAAAAAAACACTAATATATATATATATATATATATATATATATATATATATATATATATATATATATATATATATATATATATATATATATATATATATGAATCATAATTAAGGCACCAATTTATAGGTAAACAAGACATTCTCACACTGTCAAATAAATAAATGCATTGGGTTATCTTGGAAATATAACATACACGATTCTCATACTATGGCTACAGTTGTTACATATATTAAACTAGATAGGTAAAGTTTGCTAAGACTTTTGAAAAACTTTTGAAGTTTGATGAAAACTTTGATATTGACTTGACAAAGCCAGTCTAAAAGTTTAAAATAGCTATCAGTTTGACATCTTAACATAATTGTGCAGTTTTAAGAAATAAAGAGACAGATAGATAGGGCGCCAATACTTATAGAGTTAGATCGATACTTTTAGGTTTAGATAGATAGGGTTCCAGTAGTTCTAAAGCTGGATAGATAAGAGTAAAATTCTTTTCTTCGCATATCTCAGCCTACTAGGAAGTTGGGATCAGAGCACAGGGTCAGCCATGATACAGCGCCCCTGGGGCAGGGAGGGTTAAGGGCCTGTGACAGTGACAGGTTGGCAGTGCTGGGGCTTGAAACCCCTGATCTTCTGACCAGTAACCCAGAGACATTACCGTTGAGCCACCACTGGCATGATAGGGTGCCAATATTATTAGAGTTGGATGGATAAATAGGTTTCCAGTACTACTAGAGCTGGATAGCTGGTTGGGTGCCAAAAAAAGTTTAGAGTTTGATTAGATGGGGTGCCAAAACTTATAGCATTCGTTAGATAGCTATGGTGTCAATTCTTTAGAGTGAGAGAGAGAGAGAGAGAGAGAGAGAGAGAGAGAGAGAGAGATTCTTGATTGTCCACTACGGGACTAATTTCTTTTATTCGGACTCCAGATAGTCCCGTAGTGGACAATCAAGAATCCCAAAAATTTCCATTCACTTAAATTGATGGAACTTTCAGAGCCTGGCTCTGGCTGTTTTTTAAACTCCAACTGTCAAAACTCAAACACATGCACACAGCCTGAAGCCCCTCTTCTCTCCCTCTCACTCTGTCATTGTACCTGTAACAGATACTCTCTCTCTCTCTCTCTCAGCCTGAAGGACTGTGATGATTGTGGTGGAAGCAAATTGAAAGCCCAAGGAGTTATTACAGTCAGAATTTTTCTAATGCAAGTCAGTGTGAATTTTGGCCACTTTGAGCGTCGTAACGGAAATTCCATAATTCATAAATTACTTCATGAAATGTTAATGTTAGAAATGTTATGTGTCAGAAGAAGAAGAGGAAGAAGCTTATAAAGCAGAACAGTGTATTGGCTTTGTCAAGCCAACATTATAATAATACGATTGTATGACACATATAGAAACAAATATGGTATGGTAACATTAAATGACAGCATAAAAGGATTTAGTAATATTTAGAAAGCCGTCGGGTTTTTGTCCAATTACCGTCAAGCCCTAAGAATCTCTTGAGATACTATTGGTGCAAGGAGCCGTGTTTACAAATAAGCCACGCCCCCTCAAACGCACAGATCGAATGGAAAGTTGTTTTTGCTGTAAGTTGTTTTTTGCACTCGCTGTGCTCAATAAAAAGCCTGTGATCTATGATGCTATCTGCAGTTTGAAGAAGACCTTTGTTCGCGCTGAATGCGCACACAAAAAAAAATATCTTTCTTTTTTTTAGTTTCTGAAGCATCAACGGACAAGATGAGTTTGTTTCATTTGGAGGATTTTTTAGCAGGGTGGATAGGAGGTAAGCGGTGTTCATCTATTTATTCATCTTATACTTGTAATGAATAGTTCCGATAGACGTCCTGCAGGAGCTTTGTGAAAGAAATATAAGTAAATCCCGACGCATCTCTGATGGATTCCTTTGAGAAGTGCGGTGATTTATTGCGAAAAGTATCTCGATGAGTGCTGTACAAAGTCAAATGAAGCATCGTGATAAGGGTCGATAACACGCTGGCTTGTAGTCCGTGTACTGAATCAATACAGCCTACTGAACCTCAGATTATCACCGCGACACAGTGCTACACTGTGCTTTAACCCTGAAATAAACAAAACAGCGCTTTGATCGCCTCAAATATTCCTAGAATTAAAATATAATATGTTAAATCGACACTGTGTCGCATTCCTTCCACGAAAATGTGCAGAAGTCGCATCTTAACTGATGTTTAATAAGACCTATTTAAAATGCGAAGTGGTCTCAACAGAGCAGGTCTCAACAGATTTTCAAGTTTGTCAGCACCGCAAGATGTTTTGAATCGGCTATACCATAAAACCTAAAACGTTTACAAAGTGCCAAAGTTTACTTGGATGTTTACATTACGGCGATCTATCGCATGGGGCTGCAATTTTATGCCTGAAGCACACAATGTCTGGTATTCAGCAGAGAGGACAAAGTGTTATTCATTCATCAGCATTCAGGCTGGACAAGAACCTATAAAGCTGAACAGCTCGCCCTTTCCAACAGCCTGTTGTTTCCTTTTAAATCAAGTTCATGAAACTTTTTGATTTTCCACCAGGTGCCTCCAGTGTGATTGTAGGACATCCACTTGACACTGTGAAGGTACCTCAAATCCTTAAAAAATAAATAAATAAATTTAAAAAATAAAAACTATAGCTGTAAAGGGCAATGCGACACCTTTCTTGACACCTTTGTGTCCGTGTTTAATTTGGAAACTATGTAAGTACTCACTATGCTTTGTTAAAGTGTAATCTAAAAATCTTCACTTAACAGACACGCTTACAAGCCGGAAAAGGCTACAAGAATGCTTTCCACTGTATTGTAACCATCTACAAAAAGGAAACTGTAAGTGATGCGAACATTACTTCATGCATTACTGATATCTGCACAAATCCGTCCCATCCGTTATGCCATCTCCTTGTTGGTCTCCAAATATCTGACTATATATAAAGTTTTTAAAATATCCCTGGAGAATTTTATTTCTAATGTGTAAATAATGTCTGAAATAACCACAGTTGACTTTCTTTTTTTTTCTTTCTTTTTTTTTCACTTGCAGCTTACTGGTTTTTTCAAAGGTCTGTCCTTCCCACTAGCAAGCATCACAGTGTATAATTCAATGGTTTTTGGCTTCTTCAGCAATGCTAAAAGATTTATTAGCGATATTCGTTATGGTGACAGAAGGCACCAGTGCAATATGCTTGACCTTACTGTGGCCAGCATGATGACAGGTCTGGTATCAGTGAGCCTTGGGGCCCCAGTGGACCTGGTCAAAATCAGGCTGCAAATGCAAACTCAACCCATCCTCACACGTAAGTCTGAAATTGGAACAAGAAAGCCTAATGTAATGCTCTTTCTAGTGTTGGCCATTTCTAAGTAAATAAAGGGTGTGCTCTACCTCACAAATGTGGTTAAAATGCAGAGTTAGCAGAATGGAGACATGACCTATTTATGCGCATGTCTCAAGGGTAAAACTGACATATGTTTTCAGAAAACTTCACTCTTGCTGGCAATGGCAGTGTCCCTCTTCGATCAGTGGGGCTCCAGAATCAGAGTATAGAGTGTACAGTATACAGAGGACCTCTTCACTGCATCAGCAGCATCTTGCAGACAGAGGGAATCCAAGGGCTCTACAGAGGAGCAGGAGCCATGATACTCCGTGATGTGCCTGGTTATGCCCTTTACTTTATCCCATACACACTCCTCTGTGGCTGGATGAACTCTAACAGTAGCGGCTCCCCTCACCCCTGCTCCATATGGCTCGCTGGTGGTTTAGCAGGTAAATAACACCATGGTTGGATATGTAGATATATTCTGAAAACGTCATGATTTAAGATCATGTGTATGCATATTGTTAACCTGGAGAAACAACTTTATAACTCAATCTTGTTGTGTTTGTTCCTCGTTTGTTCCTATTATTTAGAAAATCTATAGTGTTAATTCACCTGACCTTATATCATATAAACAACTTACAGTGTGGATTTGGTCTTGTGGCAAATCGTGGGTCAATAATAAAATTAGATCTCACTTCTCACTCAAGCATGTGTCTCACTTATTGAAGTGTCTTGTTCCACAGGATCTATCTCCTGGTTCACAGCAACCCCAGCTGATGTGGTTAAGAGTCGACTGCAAGCTGACACAATACACCGCAGAAAATATAAAGGAATTACTCATTGCATCATACAGAGTTACAAGACAGAGGGAATACATGTAAGTTTACTACATGTGGTTCAGTGGTTTGGCAGATAACTGCTTAAGATAACTTCTTATGTGTATGCACATGCAAATGGAGAACAAAGTGACTGTATGATGTAGTATATATATATATATATATATATATATATATATATATATATATATATATATATATGTTGTCATGGTTATACAGCCATAATTCATTTAAACATTCTCACTGAGGTGCAATCAGATGGTTTCAAAAGACAGGTAACCCTGGAGATTATCCTGTGTTCAACACAATTATGTACGTGACAAGCATTCTATTTCAGCCCTCCTAACTGCCATGGTTGGTGAAAATCATCTGGATAACCTACTATGCCATAACTACAATTGTGTACAATTGGGTTTAAACTTAAATTGTTGCTAAATTGTAAGTGAAAATTGTTATAATTTTTTTTAAGATCCTATTTTTTTTAAGATCCTATCTAAGATCCTATTTCATGTAGTATTGTCCTTCAGAAGCTAAATAAGATATTTGCATGTTTCCCAGGAGACAAAATAATAACAATTTTCAACAATCATCTTGTTCAAAAGTTTACACACCCCTGGCTGTTAATGTATCGTGTTGCCTTCTTGAGCATCAGCAAACTGAGCGCAGAATTGACTCATTTCATTCAAACCCATGTGCAAAAGTAATTATCATACGCTTGTCATTGACAAAGTGATTCTGATTAACCCAAAATAAAGATCAGCTGTTTCTGTAGGACTATCTTGACAAATACTTGGTTTCATTAGACTGCTGAAGCCATGGACCGCAAAGAGTGTGTACAAGTGTATATACTGTGAACACGTGTATACAGGATCTCAGGAGTGTATACAGGATTTCATTGTTGAAAGGTATCAATCGGGGTACTGGTCACTACTTACATGTGACAGCAATCTTCATGTCTGGGCTATGGGTAGGGTGGATAGACAGGAGACCTTTCTAAAAAAAAAAAAAATAATAATAATAATAATAATAATAATCCACGACCCTGAAGAAGGAATAAGCGGTAGAAGATGGATGGATGGATGTATAATAATAATAATTTTTTTTAAATAATAAAAACCCAAAATGTGGCAAAATTTGTTATGGTCTGATGAAACCAAGGTAGAAGTTTTTTGACATAATTCAAAAAGATATGTTTGGCACAAAAACAAGGCAGCTTATCAACCAAATAGCACAATACCTACAGTGAAGCATGGTGGTAACTGTATCATGCTATGGGGTGCTTTAACAAAGTATTAGCTAAAGAGTGTACACAAATATGCCAATAGTCTATTGTTTTGCACTTGAATTTAGTTGGTTGCTATATCACAATAAAGATTGAAACAGATGTGACATGATTCATGTTTTACATCACAAAAACCTGCATTTTTAACAGGAGTGTTTTTATGTCCACTTTATAGCACATTTTGCACATATGCTGTTTAAAATTCCAGCACCTCCAATTTAAGGTACCTTCCTGTTTCCCTAATCCTAGCATCCTCAGCAGGTCCCACAGGGTAAATAGATGCATGTCACTGTCTGTTTCAGGCTAACTTGTGTGGTTACCTACCCAAAGAACCAGACTGTGGTGGTTTAAGGGTGTCATATGGTGTGGTCTGATTGCTTGTGATTGAGACATGTGATCCTCTCTCCTGGGCTTTTTGGACTACAGTTCCAAAGAGCATCCTTCTCAGCATTGATTTTCATGTGTCCGGCAGTGTGGACTGTGACAACCACACTTGAGCCCAGGCACATTATGAGCCAAGAAAAAGAAAGGCAATGTTGAATCAATGATTATATTTATATCAGGTATATCATATCATATTGTTGAAAGTCTCAGAATCCATATGTGAACAAGTAGGCATCCACGTGATTCTCACTGCCCATAGCAGTTAGGAGGAGGTAACTTCTAGTTAGTCGGGTATATCAACAGCCAGTATACATGCCTAAATTCATAGCATAACCCATTTTTAAACAACAATAGTGCACTTTCAGCTTCTAGCATGATATCACTCACCATGTTTAAGTAAGTAGTAGCTACTCAAAATACAAGTAAGATATGTATTAAGACTGTGCTCTGTACAGGCACATAGGTCGTGAAATGAACAATGATTGACGATTGAAGCATTTAAATAATTATAAAATAAATCTTTACTTGTGTGTTTTTGTTGCTAACTTGTTCTAACTCCTTTCTAACATGATTGATTTTACCATGATGATATGCTAAGATGCTGACCTATTTGTAATAGCATGAGAATGCCTTTTTGGAGGAATATTGAATTTCTGCTTCAATTATCATTACTGGATTAGTATTTTGATATACTATGTGTTATATATTGTAGACTGTAATGTGTCAACTAGGACAAATGGATGAATAGAACTGTCTTTAATAATTTAATTTTCCTTTCGTTCGCCAATTCAGGTCTTCTTCCGTGGTGCATCAGTAAGTGCCATCAGAGGATTTCCAATGAGTGCTACTATGTTCCTGGTTTATGAATTGTCTCTCAAGTTTTTCCGAAGCCTGTGATAAGTGTCCACAATTCCACCCAACACAGCAACTGACTTTTTTAACATGGAACACTTTTAATGATGAGAGCGTCTTTGGTCCAAGATCTCACTGTGTACCAGTATTAAGTTTAATGGACTGAATGTGGGTTAACTGGCTGTTGATACTTTTCTTTGGTATCAATAATATTTTACTTACTTCTTATATTAAGAAAAATGAAGGATATGAATAACATGATTTTACAAATCTCGAAGTTTTTATCAGAGTATTCTAATATATGTATATTTAATAATATTTTATTTTGCTTTTGTTGACTTGCTTTCTCTATAACCATAAAAAAAATAACATAATATCTTGGAAAATGTGGGTAGTATATTGTGTCTTTAGATGTCATATTTGGGTGGGCTTTTTGTTTGTTTGTTTGTTTTTAATTTTAATTAAATTCAATTAATAAAAAAAAAATTCAACAATGGACATTGTCCCAAAGCATCTTAACAGAAATATATAAATTCAGGATATAGATTTTAACTGTATGAATTTATTCCTAATGAGCAAGCCAGATGCAACAGGGACAAACAGTCTCCCTGAGACAATATGAGGAAGAAACCTTGACCAGACTCAAAAGTGAACCCATCCTCATCTGGGTGACAAAAGATAGTGTGATTATAAATAAATACCTTATATAAATGTGCTAATACTACATGGTGCAATTTTGTAACCAGGAAAATACATTACAGTTTTTACATGAAGTCTGTTTTTATTGAACTTATCCAATGTTCACTGATGGAGTGCAAAACTGTTCGAGGCAATTGCAAAGATACAATAGCAATTGTAGTCCTAGCTGTCATAGCTAAACTGTTCATATGAATTGAGGTCCAAAGCCATCTCTATGGTTTTTAAATGGTACCATCCTCAGTAATCTCAACGATCTTTAGGCTGCTCCATGCTATGCAGTGTCATGTGACTTCCAGTTGATGAGAATTCCAACCAGAAGTAGGGCATGAGGATGGATCAGGCAGGTCTGTAGAGCAGTCGGGTCAGGATCGCTGGTATCTGAGGAGTATCATGTGTAACTCGATAGAAAGAAAGAGAGGGAGAGTTTATTAGGTATGGTGTTTTTGGGGTCATAGGCAGCATTCCTCCTCCAAACACGGTGAGTTGAGTTGATGCCAAAGAGCTCCATTTTGGTCTCATCTGACCACCAGAGGACAACTGGGTGAAAGTGTTGTGGTCAGAGAACACCATCCCCACCGTCAAACATGGAGGTGGAAACTTTATGCTTTGGGGGTGTTTTTCTGCTAATGGGAGAGGACAACGTCACCACATCAAAGGGACGATGGACGGGGCCATGTACCGTCAAATCTTGGGTGAGAACCTCCTTCCCTCAGCCAGGGCATTGAAAATTAAAAGTAATTACTAAGTCATTACCAAGTACTAAGTCATGATTTGCAGAGGGGTCAAATACATATTTCCCCTCATTAAAATGCAAATCAATTTATAACATTATTGACATGCGCTTTTCTGGATTTTTTTTGTTGTTATTCTGTCTCTCTCTGTTCAAATAAACCTACCATTAAAATTATAGGATGATCATTTCTTTGTTAGTGGGCAAACGTTCAAAATCATCAGGGGATCAAATACGTTTTTCCCTCACTGTATATAAAAACAGTGAAAAAAGAAAAAAGCATTGGGCCAAAAACAGAACCTTGCTGAACAGCAAACATTACCTTAGTATGTATAGAGAGGTAAGGAAATAATTTATTTTTAGAAGAATTAATTACTACTGGAATAATCTGTTTGAGAAACATGTAGTTAAAGGATCTAGTTTACAAGTTGATGATTTTGATTAAATTCATCAAATATATTCAGTCTCTTGAAGGGGAGTAAAACATTCTTATCATTGATCTGATATTGTTATATTATTATCTACAGGGTTAGTTATAAGACTGTCTGGTTTTAAATGAATAGTCTGAATGTTTTGTCTAATATTTTAAAATTTTCATGACATCATCACTGCTATATAATGTTTCTGTGGTGGTTTTATTCCTAGTTAATTTGGCCACAGTAGTAAATAAAAAATATAGGATTATTTTTGTTATCTTTAATTTGTGTGAAGAGATGGACTGACCTAGCAGCACTAGGAGATTTTCTATAATACAGGAGGCTCTGTTTCCATGCTGTTTGAAATACTACCAATTTGTTTTGACAGCGTTTACGTTCTAATTTCGAGTGGTCTACTTTAAGGTGTGTGTGTGTGTGTGTGTGTGTGTGTGTGTGTGTGTGTGTGTGTGTGTGTGTGTGTGTGTGATCGTTATACCAGGGTGGTAGCTTTTCTTTTAAGTGGAGCTACCTTATCTAGTGTGTAGCGAAAAGTTGACTCTAAACATTCAGTTGCGTGATCAAGTTTTTTGAGATAATTATCTGAGCTTCAGACTGCGGAAATGTGACCATATTTTCTGTATTTAATCCATATGTTAGTATTAGGTACAGAGTGTGACCACCATTATGAGTGGATCCTATTACATTCTGACTGACCCTTACTGAATCTAGAATGGACACAACCATTGTTCTCAGAAGGTCTTCTGGGTTATCAAAATTAATAATAAAGTTACCAACAATTAGTGCTTTGTCTAGAGAAACAACCAGGTTCGAGATGAAATCTGCACATTCACCAATGAATTCAGAATATGGCCCTGAGTGTCTATAAATAATAATTAGCGGAACTGACTGGTAGACTTATTTTTTGTAGCTACACGTGTCATGTTAGGGTTATAAAGAACTTCAAAAGAGTTTAATTTATGATTAAGTTTTTGTGTGACGCCTAGATTATCATTATAAATGATTGTGACACCTCCTCCTCTGCCAGTTATACAGAGCTGAGATATGTATATAACTGTATCCAGGAGGACTGACTTCATTTAGTGCTGTGTACTTATTTGGTTTAATCCATATTTTAAACACATTATATAAAACATCTGATCAATAATGGTTTCATTAACAATAAGTGCTTTAGACATGAGATCTAATATTTAACAGTCCTTGCTTCAGATCTACATTCAGTATGATCTAACTTTATGTTAATTAGGTTGCTAAAACAAACTTTCTTGAAAAATTTTTGTTTAGCTTGGGGAACAGACACAGTCTCAATATTGTGGAAGCTAGGTGATGACTCAGTGCAGCTAGGAGACAGTCGGTTTAGCCTGCTTGTCTGCACCCTGTCCTTGTCTCTGGGTTGTCAACCATTAACTAGGCCTGTTCTGAGACTGTGCTATGCTGCAAGAAATGATAGCAGCACCTTACCAAGTGGGATGGATACCGTCCTGACCTAACAGGCCAGCCTTGGCTTCATTAAGTCATGGAAAAAAATTTTTTAGCCTAAGTCAAAAACGTCAGAGACGTATTTAAATAAATTATGCAGCAACATACGTGAGGTAATTTCAGTGAAGTCTGTGTTTATCCTGCACTGCCTCGTCCCCCCTCACACATAGTCTGCTCCTTTACAGCCGCTCTCACTATGTTATGCCTGTGATTTTTGCTTCACGTTTTCATTTAAGCAAAGGTTACTCAAAGCTGAGGATCTGGCATACTCTCACCAACATATGTAGCATGATTATTTGACAGCTTCAAAAAATAAAAACATAACTACCATAATTAGTAAACTTGTTCACCACCAACTTTTTGTCTTTTTGATGTTTAGTTATACAATAAGTTGTTCTATCTTCACAAATAAACTAAATGCACCAATAACCTTCTTTATTGCACCCAAAATTGGCATGACATTGTAAAGAGCGAACCTGAATGGACCTGATGTACCTGAGCACTGCTGACCACTATATCTTATCCTTTCAATCAGATAGATACATAAGACTACAAGGGTTGCTGAATCACTGAACATTTTTCAGAATGTAATGTAATGCAATGTAATGTAATGAAAAAATCACAATATTTCATTCTGTCCAAGAGATTTTGTCAAGGTGACTAGATGGTCTGTAACAAGAGATCAGAAGTTTTTCCAGTACTGATTTCTCAAAAATGTATGTGCAGTAAAACCTACTATCTATAGTCATTAACAGCAACGCTAATGATTTGGAAGATTTCTTCCTTTGTGTGTGTGTGTGTGTGTGTGTGTGTGTGTGTGTGTGTGTGTGTGTGTGTGTGTGTGTGTGTAAAATTACAATTACAATAATATGCAGTATTGGAGAAAATGTATTACAAAAATTATGTGATACATCTTTCCACCAGGTGGAGGCATTGTATCAAATATGAATGGTCCCTGCAGTGAGTTGTATGTTGCCTTTTTTAACGCTGGGGGTCAGCAGTTAACTTATTTGTTTAATTAACTAAATGGAATATACATTGTTTATATTAAGCTAAATGTATTGTTATTGGATCTGTACTCACTGTTATCATTGTGGCTTATAAGATAAAATATCCAGAAAGGCAACAGTTAGCTTATTTTATAGAACAAAGATTTATTGTAATGAATAATAACAATTACTATTATTGTTGTTGTTGTTGTTGTTGCTCTTATCATATTTCTTAAGTAGTAAGTTATTCTATAGATATTTATTTTGTTATTGGCTACCATGAACTCCAAATTTTAGTAATTTTTTGCTTAAGATCTTCTGGTACCTTCACATGCATGGAAACTTTGGTTATTATGCTAATATTATATTTTATAACATTATATCATGGATGTCCTTTATCTACAACCCATGGAGTCTGAGGCCAAAGGCAAAAGAAGCCATAAGGATGCATTGTGTCTCAGTACAGCTGAAAGTCTTCAGCTCTATTCCATTTGCACCAACTACTTTAGTAAGATGAGTAGGCACGGGTTAAGTCAGGTTACTGAAGAAAATCTAGCATTTATAGCATTTTAAATGTGTGTTTTAAATGTTTTTCTTTTGTAGAATTAAGACAATGTGCATGTGTAGCTATGCATAAGGGAAATAGTGTTATTTAATAGTATATAAATAACATAAATATGGGGTCTTACTAAAACCTCCCTTATGTGAAAAGTATTTTGTGACTGAACACATTTTAACATATTTTAAAAATCTGTTGAAGTAAAGAGGTTATATGTCAACAGATAGCAATGTTTCTTCGGAGATTAGGTTATTGATAATTGGTCATAATATTTTCTAGAAAAACTTATTTACAGCCAGTGTCTAAGAGGTCCTGTCTCCATTACTCATCAGTGTTAATTCTGAACAAACTGACTCCAATTAATCTCTGTGTGACTGAGCAAGTTAAATACCATATGATCAATACTCCCAGATCATGCAAGGATTGGACTTACTTTATAGAAGTGCATATTGTAGTAGTACCACAAAGTAGATCAGGTTTTGGCATCCTCTAAAATGCTATATATCTGGGGGAAATATAATGTATTTTCCTAAGAAGAATTTAATTTATATACAGTAAAATATCCAGTGAAAGCCCAAAGTAAGTTAATGCGAGAAGGCTCTTTGGCATTGATTTCATTCAAAGGATTAAAATGGAATTTTACAAACATAAATCTATGTATGCTTCTAACAGAGATGTATTATTGTCCTCCTTGTTTCTGTCAGACAGGCGATGGCTACTTGACTCGTTTAGCTTGTCTGTATTGCAAAATTAATATTGATTGTAAAACAAACAAACAAACAAAAATCTTGTTTGCAGTTTTTCTTTCTGATCCAAATATTCATGTAAACAATTCATTAAACTAAATTCAGTGCAATTGCATTTTTAATGGCACTAATGCCAGTAAAGTCTCAACAGCACATACTGTAATTCATTGTGGATCAGTGACTGTTTCTCTGCAGAGACACTATGATTGGGTTACCTCAGCATGTCTGTGGATGTCATGAATAAGGTTTTATTGCTCTTTTATTGTTGGGACAGGGAAGGTTCGCATGCCAGCTGCTGCTCCTGGCTGGTATATAAATCCCCTGAGTGCACCTCCCTACAAAAGCAAACATGAGACAGGAAAAATATAATAACCAGCCTCCGCATTACCTGGGGATTCCTCTTTAGTAAACTGACTTTACATATTGTAAAATAGATTGTCTGGACATTATTTCCAGACAATCTGACATTAATGACCTGATGCACCTGACACCAAAAATGAGAAGAAATCAGTTTATACAAAATGCATGGGATTTGGTTGGAACAAATACCACAAACTCTCTAAGTTAGAATGTATAGTAGTGCCAACATATGCAAATAGTGTCAAGTGTCACAATGGTATTTATGCATACTACAGTGTTGGCCTCCAAATACACATCTTCCTGCTTATTGTGATGAGATGTATGAGAGTCCTAAAAGCAACATAAAGATCATTGCAACATGCTATAATTTTGAACACAATAGCTACAATTATAACGCTATGATGTTTTTACGATCCTGGATGAAATTAAATGTCTATACCAATGGCCTTTAAGATGAAACACTGGACAAATGTTTTTTCTTGACAGTCAAATACACACTGGACACTAATCTGTCTAAGCAAGACATATGTTTTCCCTATGGACCATCATGATTATCTTAGCTTAACCTTACACAATTGCATTGAAACCTGTGTTAGGTGTAGTAGCACATTGTGTCTCCTCAACCACGCTCACAAACAACATGGTTGTACAACATTTTTATATTGCATTCATTATTATATATTTAACAAATTAACAAATTTAATATTATATATATGTATTCGTTTGTGTGTGTATATATATATATATATATATATATATATATATATATATATATATATATATATATATATATATATAGGGAAAATGTCTAATGATTTCAGATAGATTCAGCTTACTGGACAGCAGAATTTATTACAGAAAACTGTGGAATGCCAAGAACAGGTGATCAGACTTGCAATATATAAATATAGTAATTTCACTTCTGAATTATCTATATAGAAGGCTTGAGTCTGTAGTGATATATATATATATATATATTATTTATTTTATTTCTCTTTTTTAATTCTCAAAAGCAGATTTTATATGGATTAGGCCAAACATGAAGCATTCAGTATTTACAGGGAAAAGTAGATGAGGCATCAAATGCAGCATTTAGGAAATGACACTGACCTCCACAAAATGAAGTGAAGAGAAGCAGACTAGAGGTAAATGGAGTCAAAACTAAAGCTATGAACCGTAATGAGGTAAGTGCTTCTAAAATGTTTATGATCTACTGAAATAGCTAAATTCTTAACTTAAATTAACTTTGGCTTTAGCTGCTAATTATTATGATCAGGCTAACATTAGCATATAGAACATGACCTAAGTAGTTACACTGGTGATTGAGTGTTTTACATATGTAGAAAACTTTATTGAGTAGAAGAATAAAAAAAATAAAATATTTGATTATTGGAAAGTGTGTATTTTCCTGGATCCGTTGGCCTAGTTCACCTTTGGCTTGTCTCGGACAAGCCATAATAAAGGTATACTGTTTTAAGCTGTTCTTTGCTGTTTTTGTGTGTATTTAAACTGTTGAAGTCATTTTGACCCATAACATAATGGATTATTTTTTTCTCCAACACAATAGGATGGTTAAATGTTTTTAAAGGCAAATTTTACCCCTAGCCAGTTTAAAACAAACTAAATTATTTAATGTGATGTGTATTTAATTAAAACATATTATATTCATATTCGGATACTTTTGGCAGCCTCTAAGCTCCATTATATTCTACCCTGGCTATGCCTACAGCACTGACTGAACAGCTGTCAGTAGTGTTTGTTTGGATCTGATGAATAGGAGAGATAATGACAGATGAGTATAGCACCCTCACAGCATCACTAAAAACCAGTAAAACCCCCTTATATACAAACTAAAGTTACTGAACACATGTGACTCTAAGCTGATGATTGATGGTGCCAGTAGCTAAAAAGCAACGAAAAACAATTCAGCACTGATGTGTCCTTCAGTACAGGTGTGAAAATATAATATGGCACACAAAGTGATTAATGTTTGTGAAAAGTGAATGTAGTTCAAATTTCCCCAAACGGTTTTCTTCTTTCAAATAAACACACATTAAATATCAAATCAAAAACCTGTTACCAATAGAATATAGAAAATGACAATAGATTTCACTGCTTAAGCATGTTTCCTATGACTTATTATATTTTAATAGGCCTTCACACTGAATATGTCGATCATGATTTACTGAAAATAAACAGAATATGTAACAGTTGAATAGACTTTATCATTTTATTCTCAGCTTTTTTATTTTTTTGAATGAATATCAATGAAGAAGCTCAATACCCCTTATTCCCATCAAATAAATGTGTTGTTGTGGCTACTCTAAGCTGCTGTGGGTGGAGCACAGACACTCAGGAAGCAGGAGTGGGGAAGAAAGGTGCTCTTTTATTTTAAAAAGTGGGAGAATGGGGAAGGTGAGGAGTAATGAATTGTGGTGCAGGCAGTGGGCGTCACGGTTTTCCCAGCATGGCCAGCAAGCTGGAGCAGCGTCGAGGCGGGACCCAGGGAGCATGACGCTGGATGTGGGTACTAGCTGGGGGCACAGTGTGGCCAAGGATCTGTCATCTTTGCTGTTGGGAACAGAGAAACATGTGTCAGCGTGACCATGACGTGAGAGCTTGCTCACCTCTCTGGGTTGGCTGCGTCCTTTTATAATCTCCTGGCTCCTGCACGAGGGTGAAGAGCAGCAGCTCCACTTATTAGCTGCCAGCTGTGTGTGTTTCTACCGCCCCACCCTGCTGCCATGTGCTCTTGTGCTGTCTGGCTTAGCATCTGGAGCCAGGCCCATTTGCCAGTATCCCTTGGTCAGGCCAAGGGTGGAGATGAAGAGGGCTCTCCCCAGTCATTCCACCAGGTCATCTACTCAGGGGATGGGCTAGCTGTCAAAATCTGAGACCTGGTTCAGCTTGCGGAAGTCATTTCAGGGCCTGATGCTGCCATCCGGCTTTGGAACTATGACAATGGGGACTGGCAGACTTCTTGATAATTCCATTTTGGAGCATCCGGCTGACCTCCTCCTCAATAGCCTGACAGCAAGCATCCTGGACATGGTAGAGACTTACCACTACTTCAGGTGGGGTGTTAATCTCATGGTGGACCAGATGAATTAAGCCTGGGGTAGACGCAAAGACATTGGCGAACTGGGCCACCAGCTCCATCAGCTCTTGGCGTTGCGTGGGGGTGAGCTCCACGCCCTGAAGAGGAGCTTGAAGGGAGTGTAGCCTGTGGGAGCTTGGGGTGTCTCTCAGATGGCAAAAAGCACATAGGTAAGGAGGAGGTCCCAGTTCCTACCTTCTTTGTCTACCACCCATCACACATTTGCTTCAGCGTCTGGTTGAACCTTTCCACAAGATCATCAGTCTGTTGGTGGTAGACGGATGTCCTCAGACGTTTTACCTGCAATAGTTGATACAGATCAACCATTAACTTAGACATAAAGGGCGTACTTTGGTCAGTTAGGATCTTCTTGTGGATCCCCACATGGTTGAACAGAAGCATGAGCTCTTTCTGCCAGTCCCACAGTTGGGCAGCTGGCGGCTTACATCTGCAACGGCCCCAGGCAGCCAGTGAAAGGGAAATTGTGGGGAACCCTGGTCAATTTTGCCCGAGCAGTAGCAGCACGGGGAGCTCAGGGATCAGCCCAATGAGGAGCAGCCATTTGAACGCAGTGGTTGAAACCCAGACTTAAGATATGGGGACCTCCTGGATGTCCCCATGGATGCAGGAAACCGGGAGAGTTCTGGTTTCCTGGGGGGCTTGGGCAAGGATCGTAGGATGGGCCAGGGTCATGGTGCTTCCGGAGTCTAAGAGGGCTGAGACCAGCTTGCCATTCACTTTGACAGAGATGGTAGGGGCATTGTAGGGCATGAAGGCATGGAGGGCACAAAACAGCCAGCCAGGGTTTGACAACTTGCTGCAGGGTTGGCGGGTCCGGCTCGGTGGGCATGGGCTCATCCCATAGAGTTCCATGATGGGGAGGCTGTCAGGACATCTCCTCTCCCTGTAGAGGTCCACTTCATTCCGACGTGGGAGCAGGATGCAGTGTGGGCAGGGAGGACATTGTTCTCCCCTGCCAACCTCCAGGATGGCTAAGGCACACTCGAGAGCCTGTAACATCTCCTAAGGGTGTTGGCACCTCGCATCCCAATGGTCTTGCTTTTTGGGGAACAGATCTCTTAAAAATTGGTCCATCACCACCCGCTCAAAGACCTCAGTGGAGGTGTGCCATTCTGGTTGAAGCCACTCCTTAGTGGTACAAAGCAGGGTATCCATTTGGGCAGTTTCAATTGAACAATAAGGATTTAGAACAATGTAAATATTATTACACACAGAAAGAATGTTTTCAGAACAATAGATTTTCATCCAGTGCAACAGTGTAAATGTTAATGCAACAGTGTAGTACTACCTGTACTTTTGCTGCCACTACCTGTGCTTTTACTGCTACTGTACTTATAAAAATATTATTTTTAATTTCTTTTCACTATTATACACTTTACCTGTCTGTTACCATAATAACTATTAAGTCCATAAATGGTATCAATTAATCTGCTGAATACTATGCCATAGTATGTTATGTTATGTTATGTTATGTTATGTTATGTTATGTTATGTTATGTTATGTTATGTTATGTTATGTTATGTTGTCTTACATTCACAGCATTTTTTAAATATTGTTATTCTTTTGCACTACCTGTTATATCAGACACTTTCACACTAGAACTGTTTACTGGTCAGCACTACACTGTCACTTACTGTGCTTATTAGTAGTTACTGTATTGTCTTGTGTTGTTTGCACACTTTTGCACGTGCACATTATGTTTAATGAGTATGTCTTATTTAGTTCTGAATTGACTTGAGTGTAGGTATTGAACATTAGGATACCATATTGACGCCATTGTCAAGGCAATGTTAGGTATGATGAGGTTGTTGTTGTTGTAGGAAGTATTGTTCGGTGTATTACGAAATGCGTAGAACGGTTGTTATTTATAGCAGGTTTCTAAAGAAATTGAGGGGCCAGAGAGAGGAGGGGGAGGAGATGCACTATGGAGGGAGGTACGGAGAGGAGCAGGGAGGAGTGGAGCTCTGCGGAAGAAGGGAGGGACAGAGGGTAGGAGGGAGACTCGGAACAGCGCAGGCAGAGCAGACGCTGTTCTCTTCAAACAGATAAGACGGACTAACCCGGAGACTGCAGCCCTCTGTCTCCCTCCTATCGGCGCAGGTCTGTATGCCTTTTGGTCATTGCAGTCTTGGCTTTTTAGCTCTACATCATCCGCAGTATTAGTCTCGCGGCCGCAGGGAAGCGTCGAGCGCGCGACGCGTGAGAGTCGGGGCGCGCGGAGTAAGAAGGGATGCGCCGCTTCAGTTTCATATTGCACGGCGGTGGAGAAACACACACCCACACACTATGAGTAAATACCAGTTTCCAGGTCCATGAGCGCGTGCATTTGTGTATGCTCTTATGCGTACAGAGAGAGAGATGATGGAGGAGGCGGCGGAGGATGTTGCTCCTGCTCCTGCTGTGTTGGTTTCGTTGTGGAGGCTGCCGGTGTAACGCTGGTGTCCTAAAACCGGAATCACACGTTGCTTCTTCTCATTTGGATCTCTTCCGTGATAGTTCCATCAGCAACATGTATGGGCCTGAACAGATGCGCATTTTTATAGCAGGCTTTCACATGCATAAACAGCTTAAATAATTAATTTGAAGCTGTATTGATCTCCTGATGCCTCACGTTCACGATCGGCTGTGTGTGTGTGTGTGTGTGTGTGTGTGTGTGTGTGTGTTTTTGTGTGTGTATTCTGTAGCTAATGAAGTAATAAGTCTTACCCTATTCATATCTTATCCTGTACCACTATGTTTTCATGTTCGAAATGCACCATGCATGGATATGCGATGGTGTGTAAACTGCAATCAAAAGCCTCTCAATTAGCTTGGGTCAAAGATGTTACTCGTGTACATTTACATTTACATGTACATTTATTCATTTAGCAGACGCTTTTATCCAAAGCGACTTACAAATAAAAATGTGTAAAAACGTGTAAATTACTTCTGATGTGCAGATCGACGACATAAGCTTCAAACCATGACGATTAACACAACATGAGATCTTGGTGAGATAGAAACAACATGCAGGGCATGGTATGTGATGCTTTTCTGCCAGACACACTAGTTGTCAATAGGACTCTGCACACCAGGTGCCCTAAATGCACATTGCTGTTTTACACCACTGGTTCCTGAGGCATAAGAAGAATAATGTGTAGCATCTGAACATTCTTCATGTGCTTTCTCAAAGCAAGGATTCTGTCATCGTTGTAACACTGTCAGACAGCTGTGATTAATGTACTGCTCTCATGTGTGCTTTTCAGTGCATGAAGGGTAACAATGTTGCGTTGATTAAAGTATAAAAGATCATAATAATTATGAATTAAAAAGTATACAATTATTTAATTATATAACAGTCTAAAACTGACAGGGAATGAAAATAAAAACAGAAATGTAAATGGTACACATAAAATCATGTTAAGTCTACATCTCATAAATTGATATATTCTGTGGAATGTTTGAATAACCACTTGAGACCAATCTAGGGGGAAAAAATCAAATTAAACAAGAACATACACAAAAAAACCATACAGCAAATACTACAAGTATGTGTAAAGCCTACCTAATTAAGTGGTGAGTTCAGACGTGACACAGAGCGGCAAAATAAATAAATGATCCTGCTAGACTGGAATTTGGCATACTTCATTTAAATAATCCTGATAGCCCCACTGGAAACCTTTGGCTTTTAATGCAAACCCCCACCCCCCACCTCCAAAATATATCAGCTATGACTATATGGCTAACCAAATTGGAAAAAAAAAATGTGTGAGCTGTTTAATACTAATATGTTTTGTGTGAAAAGGGAAGAATGCAATATTTGGAAACTTTTTCTTGTTTGATTGCAAAAAATCATCAGCAGAGACCCAGCAGCAGTACTAAATCAAGTGCTAAATTATTTATATCTGCACCAAAGAAATAGCCCTCGCAGGATGTAGTCTGAGCTTTCTGTGTTTCACATTCATCTTGCTAGGTTATAATGGCATTTTTCCCATAGGAAAACATTAAACATGAAACAGCCAGAGGGTAAAAGAGTAAAGCTCAGTAAATAACATAAAACACCTTTCACACATAAAACTGCTCCTGGGTATGAGTACATGTTTTTTTGTTAATGGTCAATACCGATACTAACACTAATACAGGAAAGTCCAACCTACTTAGTCAATCAGGGAATATTTTATTTAGCTCTGTTTTAGTGTCCCAGGTTTACATAGTGGCCATGAAAAATATACACAGCAAATGTCAATTTATCTGCACTACTAGACCTGTTCATTATCCATCCATCTTCTACCGCTTATTCCTTCTTCAGGGTCGCGGGGAACCTGGAGCCTATCCCAGGAAGCCTCGGGCACAAGGCAGGGTACACCCTGTACAGGGTGCCAGTCCATCGCAGGTCACAATCACATACACACTCACACACCCATTCATACACTATGGACAATTTAGACACACCAATCAACCTACCATGCATGTCTTTGGACTGGGGGAGGAAACTGGAGGACCTGAAGGAAACCCCCGCAGCACGGGGAGAACATGCAAACTCCGCACACACATGGAATCAAACCCTGGACCCTGGAGGTGTGAGGCGAACGTGCTAATCACTAAGCCACCGTGCACCCGCCTGTTCAATATAACAACCCCAATTCCAAAAAATGTTGGGACACTGTGTAATATGTAAATAAATGTAAATAAAAACAATGCAATGATTTGAAAATCTCATAAACTAATTTGTTATTCACAATAGATCACAGAAAACATAAATTGTTTAAACTGAGGAAATGTACCATTTTAAGGAAAATAGAATGTAATTTTTAATTTGATGGCCTCAACACGTCTCAAAAAAGTTGGGACAGGGCAACAAAAGACTGGAAAAGTAAGTGTTACTAAAAGGAACAGTTGGAAGTTAATTGGCAACAGGTCAGTAACATGAATGGGTATAAAAAGAGTATCTTAGAGAGGCGGAGTCTCAGAAGTAAAGATGGGCAGATATGTTCTATTTAAAACTGCATCTACAATTTGTGGAATATTTTATACCCAATCATATGGGAGTGTAAATGATAGACGTAGAGAATGGGACAACCACATCATCATCAACTTTTAGTTTCAGATTTACATGCATCGTTCAATTTTTTAAAACTTTACTTTTTTACTCTAACGTCAAAATGACCTGAACAAAATCGTTGTAATACAAATATGATTTAGGAAGTTAGAAATGTTTAGAGAATGTGAACCAAGCACATGAGCTTTCACTTTCAGTAGGAACCTCAAATGAATAATTTTGGTCCCAAACAGAACATAACTGTTAAAAACTGTGTCCATTGGCAGTTAGATATTATGGGAAGTTGGCAGTGAACTGAAAAGACTTTTAATTAAGCTAAATAGTAAGAGATAATTCTATTTTGGATGCTTGCTCACAACGAGCATTTTAAACGAGAACGTATCTTTCTTGCCTACATTCTTCCTACCTCTAAGTGGGCAGACACACAGACACTGAGCACTCCTCCAACTCACAAGAGATGCATGAGGTATACAAACATAACTTTTTATCAGGTTTTGGAAGTTTTTTTTTGTTTTGTTTTTTTTACTGAATAATGCATAATATTTGATAATTATTTGAACTGAGAGAAAATTTAATACTGCTCAGTTTGTGTGATTTTATGATTTATAATATAATATAATATTATAATATAATATAATATAATATAATATAATATAATATAATATAATATAATATAATATAATATAATGCACTGTGGCTTAGTGGTTAGCACATTTGCCTCACATCTCCAGGGTTGAGGGTTCAATTCCTGCCACTACCCTGTGTGTGCAGAGTTTGCATGTTCTCCCTGTGCCTTGTATGCACAAAGTGTCCGAGGTGTATGAATGGGTGTGTGAATGTTTATGTACAGTATCTCACAAAAGTGAGTACACCCCTCACATTTTTGTAAATATTTGATTATATCTTTTCATGTGACAACACTGAAGAAATGACACTTTGCTACAATGTAAAATAATGAGTGTACAGCGTGTGTAACAGTGTAAATTTGCTGTCCCCTCAAAATAACTCAACACACAGCCATTAATGTCTAAACTGTTGGCAACAAAAGTGAGTACACCCCTAAGTGAAAATGTCCCAATTGGGCCCAAACTGCCTTAACCCTCTTGGGCACCTTCCATTTGAGGATGCCCCACAGATGCTCAATAGGGTTTAGTCCATCACCTTCACCCTCAGCTTCTTTAGCAAGGCAGTGGTCATCTTGGAGGTGTATATGGGGTCATTATCATGCTAGAATACTGCCCTACAGACCAGTCGCCGAAGGGAGGGGATCATTCTCTGCTTCAGTATGTCACAGTACACGTTGGCATTCATGGTTCCCTCAATGAACTGTAGCTCCACAGTGCTGGCAGCACTTATGCAGCCCCAGACCATGACACTCCCACCATCATGCTTGCGTGTAGGCAAGACACACTTGTCTTTGTACTCCTCACCTGGTTGTTGCCATACACGCTTGACACCATCTGAACATCTGAACCAAATAAGATTATCTTGGTTCCAGTAATCCATGTTATTAGTCTGCTTGTCTTCAGCAAACTGTTTGGGGACTTTTTTGTGCATCATCTTTAGAAGAGGTTTCCCTCTGGGACAACAGCCATGCAGACCAATTTGATGCAGTGTGCAGTGTATGGTCTGAGCACTGACAGGCTGATCCCCCACCCCTTCAACCTCTGCAGCAATGCTGGCAGCACTCATATGTCTATTCATTGAGGGAACCATGAATGCCAACATCTACTGTGACATACTGAAGCAGAGCGTGATCAGTATGCAGTATTCCAGCATGATAATGTCCCAAAACACACCTCCAAGATGATAACTGCCTTGCTAAAGAAGCTGAGGATGAAGGTGATGGACTAGCCAAGCATATCTCCAGACCTAAACCCTATTGAGCATCTGTGGGGCATCCTCAAATTGAAGGTGGACGAGCACAAGGTCTCTAACATCCACTAGCTCCATGATGTCATCATGGAGGAGTGGAAGAGGACTCCAGTGGCAACCTGTGAAGCTCTGGTGAACTCCATACCCAAGGAGGCAGTGCTGGAAAATAATGGTGGCCACAGAAAATATTGATACTTTGGGCCCAATTTGGACATTTTCACTTAGGGGTGTACTCACTTTTGTTGCCAGTGGTTTAGACACTAATGGCTGTGTGTTGATTTATTTTGAGGAGACAGCAAATTTACACTGTTACACAAGCTGTACACTCACTACTTTACATTGTAGCAAAGTGTGATTTCTTCAGTGTTGTCACATGAAAAGATATAATCAAATATTTTACAAAAATGTGAGGGGTGTACTTACTTTTGTGAGATACTGTATGTATATGTGAGTGTGCACTCAAATACGCCGTGCCATGCAGGGTGTCCCCTGCCTTCTGCCCCATGCTCCATAGGATAGGCTCCAGGTTCCCTGCAACCCAGTAGGATAAGTAGTATAGAAAATGGATGGATGGATAATATAATATAATATAATATAATATAATATAATATAATATAATATAATATAATATAATATAATATAATATAATATAATATAATATAATATAATAATGTTGTATTGTACTATTACTTTTCTGTCTAAAAAAACAGACTCATTAAAAAAATAATAATAATAAATAAATAAATAAATAAATAAATAAGCTCTAATATACTTCATAAAGCACAGCAAGCCTGTTCCTGTGGCACAGATGGACTAATACATGTTCCACAGGAGTGTAACTGCTAATATCATTTGCGAATATTAAAAACTACATGTTGTGTATGAAAATTTAAACTCACTTTTATGTGAAAGTCTTGCGTGACAGATGTTACAAGCCTGTTTTGGGGTTTTTTTCGTTTACTTTATAAGGTCTGCATTAACTACCTGCTGTTTATACTGAGATAATGACAAAACAGCAGATAGTACTTTCTACAGGCCTGATAATCAATGTAACACACTTTACATATTATTTGTAAATGAAAAGAGCAAAAAGCAGAACAAGATAGAGTTGTAAACAAATAAAATATTGTTTTATTTGAGTTGTAAACAAATAAAACATCAGTAGATAAATGAAAAATAAACAATGAGTGATCATTTAGGTTACCAGACTTTTAAGCTTGTTTTTCTACTTCACATGTACTCAACTTTTACTTGCAGGTTATCCTCTGCTTGGACATTAATAATGATGACATTAACAATTTTGGCTCAAAAGTTGCTTATATAGATCCATAACTGTAGGTGTGGCTAAATGAAATACAAAATATATTAGCTGTTAGATTTTAAGAAGAACTTTATTCATGAAAAATCTGTAAAAATTCAATATACAGTGCATTAGCCTGTGTGTTTACACATTATGGTGCTAATAAATTATTTCATAATTTACAAGGGTTTTTTTCTCCAGCTATTCAAAGTACAATACATTTACATTTATGGCATTTGGCAGATGTCCTTATCTAAAGCGACTTACTCATTTATACAATTGAGCATTTGAGGGTTAAGGCCCAGCAGTGGCAGCTTGGCAGTGCTGGGATATGAACTCATGACCTTCCAATCAGTAGTCCAACTTCTACCACTGACCAAAGTTAATCAAAGTTTGGATATTTGTAACCATATCTACTAGTATATAGTAATGCAGTAATCTGTTTTAAACCCAGTCTTCCATAAGCCTTTCATCTTATATGTTTCTTAATCTATCTAAAAAAAATTATATTTGTTTACATGCATTACAAGCTTGTATAATTTGAAGGAGATAATTAAAAAATCAAAGAGGATATAGAGAGCTACCTTTTGGAATCCCATAATTATTCTCTTCTATAGAATTAGTGTGCCAGTACTTTTGAATTAACCCTACACTGTGATTTATGAATTTTGCTATAACTTCTGAAGTCAGCAAATGCTTGGCAGCTGTGGATACAGTGTTGTGACATGCTAATTGGCCCCCATATGAGAAAGGAGCTTCTGTGACCTGCCATGCTATTAGCACTCACTGATATACTTTGACACCTACTTAGCAGGTGGTTAGGGAAAGTGAGTGCAGAAACCTTCCTTGAAAGCAACTAGCCCCAATTGCTCTTCAATAAATATTCATATGGTGCTGTAATATAAATATTCATATGCTGACCTAAGTGGGTCAAGAATGAGGCATCACATACTACAGAAAAAAATTGACAGAACTAATATGTTCTATTTAATATTTTAACATTTATGTATTAAAATTACAGTGTGTATGATATCTTTGGTTAAAAATGGCCAAACAAATCAGGGGACAAAAAATACTGTATAATAAGATGTTCCCGAGCTGCCGTGAGTCACCCTGACCATTATGCTATAGTTGGAATTGGAGGAATTTGGCAGGTCCTATGTTAGTTTGGATATTTTCAACATCATCACACCCCAACATTAGGAACAAAAGAAGTCTGGCTCCACAATGGCAAGCAAGAGTCCTATATCCAAAAATCCTATCATTATGATTAATATCCATAAAATAGTGAATATTGATATGTGAGCAAGTGGTCAGATATGAAGAACATAGGACAAGAAAGACGTGCTGCATGGCATAATGCATTTACAGCATCCTTGGTAACTGCCTGGTCAGGGTCATGGTGATTTAAATTAGGCTAATAGTTTATAATAAAAATAGAACCAACTACATTTGTTAGAAAATATCATACGAACAAAAGAAATAACTGCATCAGTGGGATATTAAATGGTCCTGCACACATCTCTAGTTGAGACCAGTTGTGAATTTGATTGATGTACCTCAGGTTGAGGAACTGTCAGAGCCATATTTAATAAGCCATGCTGACAGTGTTGGCATTTCTATGTCTTTTTCCCCAGTGATTTTAGTGTTTCCAGAGGCATAGTGATAGGGTTCATATTTAATTAAAAAATTATAATAAAATGCAAATATAACCATCTGGTTTAGGCTACGTCCACTTTGGGTTTAAATCTGAATACAAATCTGAATATTTGAAGCTCTAAACAGATATAAATACAGACACAGTTAATGCCGTTGTGTTATATGACCATTAAGAGTGAGATCACAATTAATCAAAGAAACATAAAACACATTCTGAGCTACATCTATTTGTTGATAAAAAAAAATTGTCATGTACAAATTTGTGTGTTTTAACAACATTTAAATATAGTGGGGGAAATAAATATTGGACACATCATTTTTTTCATTAAATATATTTCCAATGAGCTTATTCATGTTCACCAGACATCAGTATTAACTCAAGAACTCCATAAATATAAAGAATTCACAACATTAATGTCCATAAATAAAGTTATGTGTAAAAAAAATGACACAGGAAAAAAGTATTAAATAAAAATTTTTATTTAAAATTTTTTGCCTTGTTTTTTTTCAACTTCAAGAAGCTTTCTGTATGAAGAAATTAATCAACCACAGTATTCAGGTGTGATTTCGTCCCATTCTTCTAAACATATTGTCTTTAAATCTTGTTTGATTTAATTCAAGTCATAGTGATTCACTGGGCCATTTTAACACCTTGATTTTTTTCCTTTGAAACCAATTGAGAATTTCCTTTCTGCTGTATGTTATGGATTGTTGTCCTGCTGGAAACTCCACCCATGACTTATCTTCATTATACTGGTGGATGGCAGCAGATTCTTCTCAAAAGAGCTCCATTCATCGTTCCTTCAATTATATGAAGTCTGCGAGTACCATGTGATTAAAAACAGCCCCACACCATGAGGCTTCCACCTCCACACTTCACTATTGGTATAGTGTTTTAAGGGTGATGTGCCATCATAAGTAGCAAAAAAATATATTTTTCATGTATTACAAGTAGTAGATATTTCCAAATGATCAGAGTTATTGAAAACCTTGACAGGCAAGTACAGGTGCTTGAGAGTGATAATGCAAAACCTTGGAAAAAAAACTAGCTGAAACTTATTCCAGCCAATGCAAGCTTTATTCTGTAAGTGCCAGGTAGAACGTGCTGTGTGTTGAAGTATACAGTGTGTGGAAAGAGTGATGGGTAATAAAGAGTTGATGTCCTGGAGTCTCCTGTGCTCCACTAGGCCTCATCATCTCGTCCTGGCACCCTATGTTTTACATGGGAAGCTGTTGCCCTGGTAACAACTCTTCACACCTGATTCTTAAACGCGACTTCATTTGCCCCTGCCAATTTGTGCGATACACTCAGGTGGGCCCTAAGAGGTTATTTAAATGTACACGTCGGCTGGATATCTAAATCTTTTTTATTCCTATTGAGTATTAGCTTTACAAATCTTATTTTAATTATATTAACTATTGTAAATATTTAAAACCACAGCACCGCTGCTCCATGTCCTAAATGTTTCATTTCAGAGGAAATTTATTTCTCAACCTCTTTTTTTAATCATCCATTATTTATAATGTTACTCTATGTATATAAACCTATTTTTATGGAAAATGTAAAAAATTTTAAATTTGGAGCTTTTCTTAAGAACATTTTACACCACCTGTCCAGTATGTTGGTAATTTAATTAAAGTGACCTTTACACTTTAACAGTGTTTTTTTTTTTGCGTTTTTTTTAAGTAAGTGTGTCTCTGTGCAGCATGGTCATGGTTTCTAGCAATGAACACTACAAAATACAATATTCATGCTATACTTTATAAAAAGAAGATGGGTGATATTTAAACTAATTGCCACTACTGGAATTATTGTGTGGTGTTGGAGTCACTAGCCAAAAAGGTTGGGAACCCATTGTTTACAAAAGTACCATGTGTGAAAGGCAAAGAAAAGTCCGTCACTCATCATTAAAACCACAAATTATTGTTCCGTCAAGCATGCATGAAGTCGGCAAAGCGGAGGCCAAAGTTAATTAATGACATAGCAGGAATGGGTGAAGAATCCATAAAGCCAAACCTCACACAGATATATAATATTTTTGATAAGAGCAAAGACTTCCTCAAGAGACTTACTAAGACTTTAATTTCCCAAATGCATAGGCCAGCCTTCAGTTACTTACCAATTTATTGGCTATTTTCTGCTTTTGGTTTTACAAAAACTGGATTTTGTCTGGTATGTTTACACTTCTTCATAGAACTTTGATGTGATACTTTTATTAGCATTGTATAATTAACAGATCATACTGTGAAATTATAATATATATTTAACCATGGTTGAAATATGCTCATGTATGGTAAATAAAGAAAAAGCTTAATGTCTAATGGGGTGATGGATCTGCACAGCATCCTCTCTTGGCTCTACACCCTACATTTAATCTTACCATCTATGGTGCTTTGCTGTCAGAATCATTTTGTAAATCAGGCTGGGAAACATGCAGTTTAATTTAATTATCCTCCATACCCTGACTTCCAGTACGCCACCATATGACCCCACTCACGTGTTCATGTTGAATAACTATCATACTTTTCATGTGCAGCTCAGACCATTTTATGGTTCTTAACATAAAACAATACTGATAAAAACCTATGTACAAATTTATAATGCAAAAGCTTAAAACACTAAGCATACAGCTCACAGTGATTAAAGTCTGTATATGCTGCATTTTACAGGTCAGCACAAAAATGGGCCCCTTATTAGTTTAAAATTTTAGTGTACATCTGTGTTATGTTGAAACAGACTTTATTCTTATAACAAAGTCTCACAAGAAAATAATTAGCATTTTCACAATAATATGAAAAACAGGAATGGTTAAGGTTTGAATTGGATTAGTGGTCATGGTACACAATGTTGGGTTGCGTTTTACTTGTGGAAGACACAAGGTTAACAAAGAACAAACTAAACAAAAATGTCATTGAATATTTGTAACTCAATCTAAAGTTTAGCCATGGACAATACATACTGTATATATACTCACAGAGCACTTTATTAGGAACCATATGCTAATACTGGGTAGGGCCTCCCTTTGCTCTCAAAACAGCCTTGATTCTTCATGGCATGGAATACACAAGACTTTGGAAACATTTCTTTTGAGATTCTGGTCCATGTTGACATGATTGCATCACACAATTCCTGCAGATTTGTCAGGTGTACTTTCATGCTGCAAATCTCCCGTTCTACTACATCCAAAAGATGTTCCATTGGATTCAGATCTGGTAATTGGGAAGGCCACTGAAGAATACTGAACTCATTGTCATGCTCATGTAACTAGTTTGAGATTACTTAAAATTGTGGCCATGAAGGATGCATATGGTCAGCAACAATACTCAAATAGTCTGTGGGATTGAAGCGAAGATTGACTGGTATTAACAGGTCCAAAGTGTGCCAAGAAAACCTTCCCCATACCATTACACCACCTCCACCAACCTGTACTGTTGACATAAGGCAGGTTGTGTCCATGGATTCAAGCTGTTGGTGGCAAATTCTGACACTACCATCTGTGAGCCTCTGTAGAAATTGAGATTCAGTCTTTAACTGTCCAGTTTTGGTGAGACTGTGCCCACTGCAACCTCATCTTTCTGTTCTTGGCTGACAGAAGTGGAACCCAACGTGGTCTTCTGCTGTTGTAGCCCATCTGCCTCAAGGTTTGAGGTTACAGAGTGGTTATCTGAGTTACTGTAGCCTTTCTTTCAGCTCAAACCAGTCTGGCGATTCTCTGTTGACCTCTCTCATCAACAAGGCGTTATCGTCTGCAGACGTCATGCTCATTGGATGTTTTATTTTTTTATTTCTGAGTAAACTAGCAACTGTCATACATGCAAATCCCAGGAGATCGGCAGTTCCGGAAATACTCAAACCAGCCCATCTGGCACCAACAATCATGCCACATTCAAAATCGATGAGATCACATTTTTTTCCCTATTCTTCTGGTTGATTTGCACATTACCCAAAGTTGCTGGCCCATATCTGCATGATTTTATGCATTGCATTGCTGTCACATGATTGGCTGATTAGATAATCGCATGAATGCATAGTTGCACTGGTGTTCCTAATGAAGTGTGCAGTGAGTGTAAGTCAACCAAAAAATATTGCTCTTTATTCGAGACTCATCTTGAAAGCTGAAATGCCATTTAAAATGTCACTTGTTAGAAAATAAAGGGGTGTCATGTGCAATGTCTTTAAGGGAGAAACATGCTGTGGAAAAAATGGAAAATATAAGTGATTGTTTCCTGTACAAATATATTACATAATAAAGTTGATATTTGCATGAAACTTATCTTTTTCCTAGGGGCATATGGTAACAGAAACTACTTGCCTTCAATCACATCTGCTTTGCCAGATAATTAAGTTAAAATTGGTATTTTATTTAAGTTAGATCTGTTTTTAGTTTGTTAATAACTGGTAAGGGCTACGTTTTAGCATAAGTCCAGGAAGGAAGATCATGTAGTGGCTGAGATGGACAGGGTTAATTGTAGTTAATTCTAACAACAATTTAACAATTGTTAAATTACTTAGCGAGCATCCTCTTTGTGTGGTTAGTCAGCATGTTTTCATTATTTATAGGTAAAATGTTTAAATATTTGTATTAGATTGTAGTAAAAGTAACATCTGTATCAAATTTGGTTTGTCTACGTGTTTTGTTTTTTTAGAACCTAAGTAAAATTTTTAAAAACTGTTTCAAACATCCATAATCTCACCTACAAATGGAATGTTGTAGAGCTTAAAAAATTATCTTTGACATTATGTGACATTTACAGTATGGTGGAAATTATTTGTCAGGTGTACTATATTCATTAAGTGAAAGGACATTGTTATTACTGTGAATTTAAAAGAACTCTTAGTAAATGTCAGCTGTTTATGGAGAAATTTAAGTTTATTTGGGGGGGGTTCGTTTTTTGTTTTTTTTTTAACTCCATGCTTGTAAATATTTCTACCATTCACTAATTTACAGGAAAATAGATGTGGATTATAATGTGGAAATAGAGGTGAGCTTAAAGTCCAAATGGATGATAATCACTACTCCAGAATAATCCAGTCTCATTAATTAAAACTGCACTATTACAATTACAAAGCTAGAATTAAAAATGTGTGGAAAAAAATTGGGGGGGATTTTAATTAATGAGTATAATCTTGCAAATCTGACATTTATATTATAATTGCAGCATAGTTCCTCAAATCAATTTCCTAAAAGATTTCTTAAAAAAAAAAGACTGAGTACCCAGTCTTTTTCTATGACAAAGGCTCATTTATAATGTGAGATATCTATTTTGTAATGACTTTCTCCTTCAAGCTATGGAAATTGAGATGGCTTTTTTTAGAATCTATTCTCAGGCTATGTGGTAAAAATTAGTTGAGTTCCACTAATTTGTTACAGACCTCTAATACGAGAGGCTTGGTGTATGATATTGTAGTAAAAAATTAATGAAACTGGGCCACCTTTCCCTCTAGCATGACCTGCTACTATAATTTATTACCATTCAGTCACAGGTATAAATGATTTCAGTCTATGAACTTAACAGGTATAAATGAAGACTATATTATAAATTAAGGTATTTCTTTTTATTTTTTTTTTCTTTTATTTTTTTTATTTTTCAATTGATATGAAACAAGATGGAATGCCAGAATGACTTGGGAACTAGATGTTTTGTCAGGGTTTTCTTTCCTTTGCAGTTTTATTCCTCTTGCATATCCCTTCATAGATTTATATATGCAACTGCCTAGTCACACAGAAATTTCTGTTCATGTGTATCTCTGACAGCTCTAAGGCACCCCGATTCATTGATTTTTCCTATCGCCTGGTCCCACTCACCAAGGTCATTAAGTTTTTGCTAGAAACGGTAGGTTGCAACAGGATTACAGTAGCCAGTGTATGTAGCCAGTGACCGTACACCTTATATATCTGCCCTTGACAAATTCTGTTCTTGGAATAATGAATAGTTTTGACCTATTACACTAACACCCAGAGGCACATGAACCAGACATTAAAAATAGATGCATATCATGTAGTTTATTACAATCATTCCTCCTTTTTGCAGTAGTAGCTTAATAGTTAAGACTCATTGATTATGGGATGGGCTACTTCATCAGAAGGTTGTGAAATCAAATACTAGCCCAGCCAAACTGCCACAAAGAGCAAAGACCTGAAATTATCATATCATGACTGACTTTGAGCTCTGAACCCAGCTTTTTAACCCAGCTTTGAACTTGCTTTGTATGTTTTCCTGTGTCCATGTGGGTTTTCTTTGGGTTTTCTCTCAAAAGCATATTGTCCAAAACCATGCTAGTATGTAGACTGGCTACACTAATTTCACCTAGGTGTGAATGAGTATATGAATATTTGTGCATTGTACCCTCTAAGTGACTGGTGTCCCATCCATTGTGTGTACCTGCCTCAGGCCCAGTGTTCCCGGGAAAAGCTCTAGAGCCAGCTTGACTCTGGATACATCGGTAGAGATTACAACAAATGAATGAATGAATTAATGAAATAATGATTATACTTCAATTTTTTTCTTTCTTCTTTCTTTCTTTCTTTATAATTGTCACGAGCCGTGACGTGAAGGAAGCAGGCAGGATGCAATCGCAGTACGAACGGTGACTTTTATTTACAAAGTGAAGAAAGCAAAACCAAAACGGAAACAAACATAACTCTCTCAATAAACTAAGCTAAGCTAACTAACTAGGACTATAGTTAACGCTAAGGCTAAGGCATAAACATGGCATGAAATGGAGATTTGCTTTAGTCGCACTCGAGATATACATATATTCAAACTATTCAACCGCGCCGTGTGAAGCACAGCTCACGATATATATACACATATGTTTCGTTAGCCCGCAACTGCTAACAGCTGCGGGCAATACCATAACCCACGTGACACATAACGAGACGGGACGAAGACATGACGTCAACCCGGAAGCAGCATGCGCATCAGCGCCCCAGGTGCGCTGCTGCACGGGGGAATCGTGACAATAATATATGAGAGAAAGTGTATAGGCTTGGCTGTGTTCAAGCCATATTTTTCTACGTGTGAAGGATTTGCTTATTTGATTTATAATAAATCTGGTGCATCAAATCAATAGATGCTGTTATCATTATAAAATAGGTGTATGCAATCCAGTTGTACATAAAAAAAAATACATATACACTTGCATAGACGTAGCCGAGCCATTATAAGGCTTGCTACTCTATATAATAATTATTATGCCTAGCCTTTCCACTGTCTTACTTTGTACTTTATTATTACTTAATTATTTATATGCTCTAGTTAGCATCATGACTGAATTTTAATTACTTTGGGTCCAAAGAATGCAACTATATGTATATATACAGTGTGTGTGTGTGTGTGTGTGTGTGTGTGTGTGTGTGTTTGTGTGTGCACCATGCATAGTATTAATACATCATGTGTTCATTTAAATGCATTTACAATTACAGAATTTTCCAAAAGTAACATTGTAGTCTATTAATAATCTATTACTGGAGGAGTATTAATTCAGACTTCACTAATAGCCACAAAAAGAAAAAAGATCTTCTGGGCTTTTGTTATGTCTTAATGGTATGAAACATTCTTGTACTTGTGCTCTTTGTACTCGAATATATGTTTTGAATTCAATATAACATGAGTAATCTCTTCTAAATTTTTGGTCAATGCCGATGTTATGATGTTATCATAATATTCCACAGGTATTAACAGGTTTCTGGTCAGTGATTTCATGCAGTCTAATCTAATAAAAGTATTTTCAATTACCTAGTCCAGCAAGATGGATGACATGTGGTTGTTACTGCTATATTGCAGTGCTCAGGTCTGGGAACTAAAATTAGATTTATGATGTATTTTCAGTAATGCTGTACACTCTCTATAAGACTACTGTATGGCTCCTGTTTTGCTCTATTAATATAAGTCAGGAGGTGTCAGCTTCAAGCTGTAGTGGACCACAGCCCACAAAATATTTTGTCCTTTCCCAAATTCAGCCCACTAAATCTCTGATTCACCTCATGATGTGTGTCAAATCAAGTAATATTCCAATCTATGCAGTCCTGTGTCCCAAAAGAAATTGATTCTGACACCCATGATAGTTACAGTTGATGCAAACTTGCTGTTCCAGCTATACTAAAGTTGATTTTTTTTATACAGTACTAGTAGTCTATCATACAACCATAAGAGTCCATTAATTAAGAAATGCTGTGTGAGCTTATTTACATATTTACATATTTACATATGAGGTTTGACAGTGGTTGTACAGTTCTTGTGCGTTCATGTTTATTAGGTAAAAAAATAGATGTATAATATGCATATTCAATTTCTGCCATTTGTGTTTGGAGAGATACTTTCTAAAAGTATGACTTTTACAAAGTATCTGCAGTTTTTAATTTCTAAAAAAAAAAAAATTTTTTTTTTACCTTTCCAAAACATCTTGTGCTGCTGGGAAACCATGGTGCCAAGGAAATGATTAATACAGACCATTTGATTGGTTTGTTTCATAAACCTATTTATAATGGTGTGCTAAGCACACCAACAAAAAAACCCTCTACTGGATTTGATTCCCA
This sequence comes from Ameiurus melas, assembly GCA_012411365.1. Taxonomy (NCBI): domain Eukaryota; kingdom Metazoa; phylum Chordata; class Actinopteri; order Siluriformes; family Ictaluridae; genus Ameiurus; species Ameiurus melas. Next base: position 15,779,211 of record CM022754.1, on the reverse strand, counting down.
CTAACATGCTATACAATCAGCCATCTGTTTGCATTTCGGTCCATTAACATGATCTAACAAAATGTCATGCTTAATTTACCCAAAGGGCAACTCCATATGGTGCATTTTAGACCAAATCCAGTAAATTTTTGCTTTACATTGCAGCTATCTCACATTCTGATATAAATATGTGATGTGCAGTGTTTTTTTTAAAATTATATGTGTTTGATTTATAAAAAAAAAAAATTAATATTTTTTATTTAAAAAAAAAAAATTAAAATATAATTTTTTTTTTTGTGGGGTTTTGGTTGTTTTTTTTTTTGTTTTTGTTTTGTTTTTTTTTTTTTATTTTTATTTTTTTTTATTTGTTTGGTTATTTTTTTTGTTTTTTTTTGTTGTGTTGTGGTTTTGTTTTTTTTTTGTTTTTTTTCTTTCCCACTGTCTTGGACCTTGAATCAGTTATGAAAGAAATTATGTGCACTGCATGGGTCAGATTTCTCTTACTATAGTCATGCAGACGTAGAGACAGCACTGCGCAAAACCATTCTATCATATCTTAATTTATGTTAATCTATATTCTTAATTGTTATATTGATTAATACACTGTATGCATTGCTTATTGTGAATATAATGTTCTGTTTTTTTTTCATCTGTCTTTTTTCCCCAACAGACGTAAAAGCACTATCATCAAGCACAGGAGAATACATGTTGTAGTGGTCTAACGCAATTGGGACTACAGATAGATTACATGCACCATTCTCTCTAGCTTTTTCAAGACCAGATAAAAGTGCATCATGGATTTTGTAATGAAGCAAGCACTGGGAGGTAAATAACATTTTTAACCACTAATTTAGTCTTTATTTTGAATATTCCCAACTAAAAAACACTGTTGTTATCTTTATTTTTTTGTTGTTGTTTTTTTTGCAGTCACAGAAAGAGATAATTAGGTGTTTATGTGTCTACATTCAGGCAAGAAGCTACAGTATTTTCAAATCATGCTTATGAATTAGACCATGAGAATTAGTAGAATGATAGTTTATTGGTTCCCATTGTACACCAGGCTATGGTTTAAACAGGTTGTGATTTTAGCCATTTGTTTGTATGAGATATAGATTTTCTAATTTAAGAGGACAGGTTTTGTTTAAAGGTCAACTCTTCAAATCGATTCCTTGCATTGGTTTCATCAGCTAAATGACTATAGATAATGTATTTCCCAATTACCTCAGATGGGCCCAGATGTGTCAGGCACTTGAGAGCCATTGTGATCAGATGATGACCTTTTATGTATTGTGTCTCAGACACAAAAGCACTATGCTTGAATTGCGGCATCTGCCAATGTTTTAACACTACAAATAGCAATTGTTCTCCTAAATTTGCTCTGATTAACTGAAGTGTGACTGTTGCTGGACTGTGGCTTTCAACTCATTGCAGATTTAAATCAAAGCACCAGCATTTGCTGTTGCTTTTATTGTAGGAATAGGACCATAATTGTGTTAAAAGGTAAACTTTTATCCCAGATGCAGGGCTTTGCTCTGTCTAGCAGTGAGTGATAAACACATATAATAAGCAATGTTTTACAGAAGAGATGGTGTTATTTATGTAGTATATTTAGTTTTTGTATTTTGAATTTAAATAAAAAAATCTGTGGAAAAATCTATTATTTTAATGGCTTAAAATGCCCTGTGCATTTTTTAAGCCTAAAGTAAATACATGTCAAATATATTTTTACAGTTGGTACACACATATTTTACATTTGGTACACACTTATTATATCTGTAGCTTTTTCACCATGTTTGATGTTTCTGTTTGTTTGAGCTAAACTGTGTACAGTTTTGTAGTAATAGTAGCAAGGCATTATTAATCTATGAAGGTCATCTATTATTCAGATAATTTCTTCTCATCAAATGTCCACATCCTGTACAAATGATTAAGGGGTATATTTCAGGGACTTCCTTAGATTCCCAGCCCATTACTTCTTTAGACACAGACCTGAATTTAGAGGTGCATGTTTATTCTTCAATGAAAGAGTTTTTGAAATAGTTTAGACTAAACATGTTAAGCTTACAATGAACATCAGTATTGTTGTTGTATTAATAACATCAGAATTTGAATTTTAAACACTCTTCACATGATGTGTTCTTGCCACTAAGTCACAATTGGCTCTGGTGAGAGTATGTAAAACATCAACAATATTCAAAAATAAACTGATGTCATTTGAACACCCAGTTCAATGAAAGATTAAAAAAATGACCCCAAAGACAATGACAGCTAAAATATGCATTTCAGTAACAATTCCTAACTATTTCAAAATGTAAGGATTTTTGGCATAATGGTCACAGTGGTGGCTCTAAGTGCTCTCTGTTTCTTACTTTGTAGAAAAATAACCTAACTAATATGTTTAGTTGATTTCATATAACCCAGAACAAGAGCTTTTGTATTATGTATGAATTTCCAACCAATTCTGTGTGATAAAATCATCAGAATTGGTTGCCCACCCAGCTTCCATCTTCACAGTCTTTCATTCATTCAGTGCTTTGATGTAAAGCCATGCAGAATCTAATAGAACTCTTGTCTTTTGTAATGGTAACGACGTTCTTTGTGGCATGACTTACACGCTGTTCTGTTTGGAATTGCCTACATACTGTATTTCCAGTATGCTTAGTGGAATAGCTATTGTATTCATTTGGTAGTAGAAATTTCTCATAGGAATATGAAAAATATTAAAAAGTTACAAAGCTTTTACCTGAAATGGATGGTTGTTATGGAACCACTGCTGCAAATTAAGAAAAAAGATTCAGTAGTAAAGCTTGTCTGTGTACCTTTATTGAGGTTAGACCTAGGTATTCTATTCTGTTGCACCATTTAATGACCCTGAGTTAGACAAAAGGTGACCACTGGGCTGGCAAGACAATTATCTTTTAGGAAGCTGTGTGTGTGCGTGTGTGCGTGTGTGTGTGTGTGTGTGTGTGTGTGTGTGTGTGTGTGTGTGTGTGTGTGTGTGTGTGTGTGTGTGTGTGTGTGTGGAGGTGGTGGGGAGTGGGAGTGGGCATGCCAGTCCTGAAATTAACAGCGACCTTTTACTGTCTACTCTCTAGAGACTGTACACGCAGCTAGACCGTGGCTAAACGCTAATCTGTCAGCCCAAGGTGTCCTAATCGCACATACGTTTGCCAATTAAATCCTCCACTGGTAGTCCTTTTGCCAATGAATGCTCTGGGTGGCCTGTGGACATAATTAATGGCAGGAGAGGACTGTGCATTATCATTTAGAGTTTATTTGAAATGGGGTTTTTTGCATAGCATAGAGTGAGTATTCAGATTTCAAAAGCATAGTCATTCCAGTTGCTCATGTATATATGAGTTATTCAATGATTTAACAGATGAAGTCAATGACTGTAAGAAGCACTTAATTAGATTCTGTCACACTCTACCTTTACTGATTAGGTTCACATGGATTCACACAAAACAGATATTCAGGTTCCTTCTGTGCCTTATATAAAGCAATGACTCATATAGGTTTATACAGAATATATTTGTGTTTTATCTTGCAACTGTAGGAGTTGCAAGAATGCTTTCTCTCAACCATATCATATGAAACTGAGGAAAATGTTAATCTAATAAATGTGATGTAATGTATTACAGTTGAATAATACATCAGCTAATACAATTAACATCACTCACATGTTCCTAATGGCTGTTCTGCAGTTTTTCAGATAAATCACTCACACTGTGACAGAAAGGATCATTAGCCATATTAATAATTAAAGGAAATGTCAAGTGTCATGTCAGAAGTATTACCGTATATTGCACTTTTGTTGAAGTGTGGTATTAGATCATGGAGTGCTTGTGAAATATATTGGATCTAATTTTGAGGTTTTTGAGTAGAGAACTTTTAGTAGACTAATATGCATGATTGCAGTGTTGATTTTATATTCTTATTTTAAAGCATTTTTTATCTTATTTTATAGCATTTTATTCAATAACTGCAAATAAAATTAGTTAATGTCAATGTATGATTTCATTATCAGTCATGAAAACATTATTCTAGACCTCCAAACTGAATAGAATTTAGTGATGTGAGGCTTAATGACTAGATGAGTTACTAAAACACACTCCTAACCAATATCTTTTTCTTTTAGAGAGAGAGAGAGAGAGAGAATATGGGCTATCTCTTAAATGCAGACGTAGACAAGTGAAACAGATGGCTATGAGGGAGGAGAAGCATGTATCTCTCCAGTGGCCCTGTTCGGCTTCTTTATTTTGGCTCAGAAATATCCATTTAGCCAGCGTATCACACTGAGAACACCACAGCATCACAAACAGTGATACAGCCTTTTCATAGGCATGCAGGGGACACTTAAATAGTGTGATCAAACCTAAAATAAGTCTTGTAAAGCTTACAGTTATTAGGCTTACGTTGGTTATGCTGAATTTCCTTTTGCTATTCTCCATTGGGTTTATTTTATTTATTTGTTTGTTTGTTTGTATTAAAAACGTGAAGAGCACACTATACTGGCAGCTGGGTTTAGAGCATCTATGTCTACATACTGTATATTTATCTTTATGGAGACTTTTTAGAAGACAGTACATTTACAACACACAAGGTTTCTAGCTCCTAACAAACGATTTTACTTCATTCCTTACAATTGTGACTACATTTATGTTAGTTTCACTGTAGTCACTGAATAATTCATAGTAGTTACTGAATAATACTCTTTTAGATAAGGGGATAAGGGGATAACAAAAATTATCAGCATAGGTGAAGTACTCAGAATCTGTATCAGGATCAACACTTCACTGATCTACCATGTATAACATTGTTTATTTACCAAACAATGTATAAAAAAATAAATTTAATTAAACAATTAAAAACCACTAATAGTAGATATTGGCTGCCCTCTACAGGGGCCACCAAAGACATGGGGAAAATGTTAGGTGGAGATGAAGAAAAAGACCCAGATGCCCAGAAGAAAGAAGAGGAGAGGCAGGAGGCACTGCGGCAACAAGAGGAGGAGAGGAAGGCTAAGCATGCTCGCATGGAGGCAGAGAGAGAAAAGGTCAGACAGAGCATCAGAGATAAGGTGAGTTTCCTGTTTTCTCCAAATACCTGTGAAAAACCGATCCAACACACAAACTCAGGATTCACTAACCATGTTACACGTTTAATTTCAAAACTCATTCAAAAATCATGAGTCATGTTATGTTTCAATATGTGTATGCAGATAATACTCTTAGATAATTAAAAATGTAATCTCTATCTCTAAATTTCTGCAGCAGTGTATCCCCATATTTATATTTCTGTTTTGAGCTCATCATTGATGTCTATAGCTCTTCAGTGACATCTAATTACTTTGTTACAAAATAGGTAGAAAACCATTGGAGATGGTGTCACATATGCATGCCCTTGAAGGAATTATTCCATTTAATAGTGCTGACACACAGAAAATTATTGTATTAATTAAAATTCTATTGAATTTGCATAGCATTTTAACAATAAACTTTGTCACAAAGCAGCTTTACAGAAATCTGGATGTAGATTTATATTGAGATCCCTAATGGGCAAGTCAGAGGAGACAGCATTAAGGAAAAACTCCCTGAAAAGACATAAGGACTCTAAAGGGAATCCATTGTCTTCTAGGTGACAACTGATTATAAATCATTACTCTTCCACAACTGTATAAAGTCAAAACAGTACCAAGAGTGTTGAAAAGATGTTCATTATGATCATATTCTTTATGATTACTACATCACTTCTTAATCTCAATGTATATATTATTTCTATTTTAATAAATCAGAAGTAAATTAATGTTAAAGTTTCAAAAAGATTGGGATCTGACTGAACATGGTGCACATTTAATGTAAATTAGAATTAGTTGAGTATCAGCCTCGAGAGGATATAAAGCTTCTGGCTATTGGTAAACAGTAGACCTTTTTATCCAAAGCAGATTATAAGTAAGGCAGGATAAAATCCAAGCATGTAAGTGAGCAGTTGAGGGTTAAGGGGCTTCCTCACAGACTCAGCTGTGGCACTCTGCCATGTTGGGAATGAATATGACTCGGAACAATGTTAAAGCAACTGTTATTCTATTTGTTTCTTTCCAAGAGCAGACATTTAATGTGATTTTAAAAATATTTTTTTACACAATGTAACATTTTTGATCATTGAGAATTTTTTTTCCAGGAATGTTTCAATCATAAAAAATTGCTGTTGGTCATTTATTGAAAACCACAATGCTCTAATATACTTTGAAAAAAACAAAAAAAAACAAAAAAAAAACATTCAACTCCTTGAAAACTTCATCTTGCTTGTGGTCTGAATCCTTTATGATTATATAGTATGGACTGAAGAAAAAGGAGGAGAAGGAAGCTGAGGAGAAAGCAGCCATGGAGCAAGCCTGTGAAGGCTCACTAACTCGCCCGAAAAAGGCCATTCCTGCAGGGTGTGGGGATGACGATGACGATGACGAGGAGAGCATTTTAGACACTGTCCTGAAATTTTTGCCAGGACCTCTTCAGGACATGTTTAAAAAGTAATGGACATGAGACTATTTGGAGGCTGCTGGGAGGTTTTCTTTTGCGGGAAAGGGATTTAGTTTAAAACGGGGGATCTTGCCAAACTGTGGAAGGCTTTTCACTGCCTCAACAAAGTCTTAGTTGTTATTTCTACTGATAAAAAACAATCCATTCCCCTACAAAGTTGGTCTTGTCACTGCCATTCAGGTTCAGATTGTTTATACGTTAAAAAAATTTTCTATTGGTTAACTTATATGCACAACCATGGCTTCATACTCTGAAAACTGTGGGCCATCGGGATTCATTATAAAGGAAACAACAGGAATACATTCCATGCAGTTGACACTAGAGAACAGCAATTTAAGCATGATGCCTTCAGACGACTTTCAACAAATTTTAGTTGAAGCAAGGTTTTTTTGTTGTTGTTGTTGTTGTAAAGAAAGGACTGAAAAAGGTTTCTTTCTCTTGAATGACAGATCTTGAATAATTAAGGACAACATGTTACAAGTGGACAATTAATTGGGTTTGGTGTTGCCATATTTAGGCCTATGAAAGAACATGATCGTGTCTATACTGCCATTCTAGACATCCTGAATGCTCAAAATCTATTTGTCATTTCTTGGATACTCTTTTTTCCTTTTTTTTTAAATAGTTGTCTTTTATTGTGTGACATATGTAATAGTCATTGTTTAACATTTGAAAGAGAAGTAATATGAACATGAGTCCTGCCAGCATAAGTTTAGGAAAGGAAAGCATATAGGTTTGCACTGGATCAAAAATTATCAAACAAAACACTGCCACATTTTAGCCAACCAGTTATATCAGTGACCAAATCTTTTCTATGAAGTAAAACGTGTTGCATAAAATGATAATGCATAAACATATTATACTTGTATTTGTAATCCAGCCTGAAAAGCACTACACTGATGGGAGCTAGATTTAAAAAAAAAAAAATTAGCAACTGATTTCTTTTTGCCCCAAGAGACAAACAAATATAACCATTGTAGCACAGTAAAAAGGCATCAATATTAAAACTTCATTTATGAAATAGGCCTGCTAGTTAATGGGCATCTATTTTGAGAAAAATGTTTTTTATTCAAGCCTTGACCAGACTCTGACAGAAGGTGTCTAGGAAAATGTTTAGATTTGCATTCAAAATCAATAGACCAAATTTTTTTTTACATTTCTGTAAACAAGTCCAAGTCTAGCAAGGTCTGGTTATCATATTTGACCTTCAAATAAGAATTCAAGGGACGAATCAATGAAACAATGTCACTGGAAACAAGATATAATTCTACAGTCTAGCTCCCTGACAACTATACTGTCTAATACTGCCAAGATCTTATGCTACGTAATCTTAATTTCTATATCCATATATAGATAGCTATCTTTCTATTTATCTATAGCTATAGTTATCTAATAGCTATAGCCAATCTATCTAACAAGAAACTTTTTTTCTTTTTTTTAACTTTTTAACTGCTGTGTAATTTTTTACATAAAACATCACTACATTATGAAGATGGCAAATAGTCTTTGGTAAAATACTTAAAAGGGTAACTGGTATAATTTGAATGTAAAGTAAAACATTTTTATTTCATTTTCTTAACATTTCACACTTTTTAGAAAATATGGACTTTTATAATCAGACATTTTGAGGGGGTGTATATATATGAGTACTCCTCTAATATTGACAAAGGATTAAAAAAATAAATACTCATCAGGTGAAAACCTGGGCTGAGCAATGCATAAAGGTAATACAGTATATTAAAACCTTTAACTATTGTTAGTCAGGCAAGGATGGTAGTTATAGTTAGCAGCTGTAGATTTACTGTGGGTATTTAAACCCAATTTACAAAACTCCCTGAGCCACTAATTAAATTGACAGATTTGCTTCACAACATATTAGAGGTAAATACTGACAGTTGTTTTAGGTCAAATCTAGCAGATGAGTTTTCTATTTTGAATCGAGAGAAAGATAGGGTGAACTTTTTTTCTAGTGCTGAACGTTTTTTCACTAGTTAAAGCCATATTGTTTAGACTGCAATAATTATTGAAAATATGTAGGTAAACAATTTTCAGTCATGCATTCATTTCCTGTAAAATTGTAGAAGTTTATGGATGCTTTGTGTATCCACCGTTCTTATGTGTGATCTCTGACATCATGTATGTAAAACTGTGTATATACCTAGGTATATATGCAAACGTTTCTAAACTGATAACGTACTAAAAGCCATTGTTAATGTCTACTGTATGTACTACGACTTTCTCTACGTGAATGTGTATATGTGTCTGTGCTCGTCTATAATGTATGACATGTTGTTAGTTCATGTACTGTTGATGCTGTGGGTGTTTCATAATTGAATGTGCACAAGTCTCATTGTCTCAGAGACAGCACAATGTCTGACTTGCATGCTGTCTGATACCAAAACACTAGGTTCAGTGCTGTTTATATATAAACGTCCCTGCAACAGAAGCCGTTCATTAGATTGAAGAGTAATCTTGTTTTTCTGTTAGAACACAAATGAATCCCAGGCCAGTGTATGTGATTTACAGTACATGGTTCAGAGTAAAATATACTTCTTCTTCTTCTTTTTTTTTTTTTTTAACTATACACTCTTTGAAAAATTAGTACTGTACCTTTTGAAAAATAGCAGAACTGTACATTTAGTTGTCACTGGAGTAGTACCCTCACATCTTCAGTACCTTCAATATGCATCTTTCACCTGGAAATGTAGATATATTGTACTTTTAATAATGATTTAAGGTAAGCTACATAAAGGGAGTGTAATTAGTTTTTATGGAAAAGCTTTTAAGGTACACTATATGCAGCTGTCTAGGTAAAAGATACACACTAATGGTACAAAATGTGTACCCTTGAGTGTATCACCTCAGCAACAGTGTACAGTTTAGTACTCTTTTTTTTTCAAAGAGTGTATGACATTGCATACTACATGCAGTATCATTTAAAAAATAAATTATTTATAAATTATTCTGATGATTGTTTTGCTCACTCCAGATTGAACACATCTAGCTAGTGTGTAATTATATAATTATAACATAATTGATTATGTATTTATTTTTATCATTTCTATAGAAATCATTTTTCTGTAAAAAAAAAAAAAATCAGTTGGGTAAAAGGGCTGGATATGTAAATTTGTACTTCTACATTTTAGATATCCCTGATAGAATTCTTCCTTTGTTAAAAAGTTTGGCACATACAGCTTGTTCAATTACTGGTAGTGACAGAATTTTTTATTTTTTTTTGCTTCATCATTTCATGTTTGAGGTAGACAGTTACTTAACTTTCACTTCACATTTAAGCCTTACCATGCTTACAAATGTGATATGTGGAAATGATGTTTATGTCTATTGGCTCTCGTGTCTGTCCAAGGCAAATTGCATAGAAACCACCTGTGCTAAGGGCTATCAATACCACACTTATACACACATTTCTCTTTTATGTTTTTTATTGCCACTTCAGCAGACAAAGTCATTTTAAAGAGGAAAATTAGACTGCATTTACAGGGTGGTTGAAACATTGGTATCAGTTTCTTGACTCTGCACTCTGAAACTTAGATACAGTACATTTATACATTTTCTTGAAATAAGTATGAAATAGGAGCTGATGTAGATGAAAACTTATATATAAAACTTTATATATATATAAACCCTTTGGCTAAACCTTAAATAAATTACTTTATTTCTGGTAGAAGCTCAGAAGAGCTCTAACAGATCATTTGTAACTGCTTTTCATGATACATGCTTAAAAGAATAGCACTATAAAACATATATCGATCATCACCTTACACACATATTTGTATTTCTGAGTTAAAGAGTGAGTATAAATTGAGATGTTCAATAATTTAATCAGTTTCTGTTGTCAGGGACCTAAAAAACGTCAATCAGGGAAATATTATTTCTCAAAATCTGTTGCTACATACTGTATTTCTTATGAAGAGTACAACATTTTTCACATAAGAGTGTATTTAAAACTTGGAATGTTCTTTCTGGAAAAAGCAATTATACAAAATGTAAATGAACATGTGCCGTGTGAATAGACTACATGTATTAATGTTTACTGCTTGATGATTTAGTCTTGCACTTAAGGGGTATTACTGCTGGGTTTAGTATCTAATCAATTATTCTACATAATATAGCTAAGCTTTCAACTTTATCATGTCAAATAAAAATATTTTGGTGTACTTTCTCTTAAAATAAAAAAGTAATGCATTTTTTTAGAAATTCTTTCATGCATGTAGAAACTTTTTTTTTTAATCTGCATTAACACTGCCACCTTTAAACCTTAACAATGTGAGGATACTGACAGCAAATGCAGGATCCAAAAACATAACAATTTTTACAGCCAACAGCTAAACACAAAACTGCTAACCAACAGTGTGAGGCAGTATTCTTCATAAGATATTAAACAAACAAACAAACAAATATATAAATGGACAAATTTTTTTTTTACAATATTTTTAAAAAGACTAATAACTACAACGATGTCACTTTCTTTCCTTCATTTATGCTGAATCACCTCTTGGTGTGCTACTGTATATTTTAATTTATTTAATTTTTTTATTGCGCAAGATAATGATAAAGTTGAAAGGTATTGATTTAAAAATAAAAGAAGGAAAAAAGTAATTTTTGATGCAGGGTATGTGTGTGTATTGACAATGTATAGTGTGAGATGGAATATTTATTTGATTGCATGTCACAGTACACATCTCTGAAACCAAATCACTGTACAATTGTCATTAACAAAATGTAAAAGTTGAACTTAGTCTTTTTGGAAAGATCATACACAAATAAAATTGATTTTTAAAAACATTTCTGTGTTGAAGATTTATTGAACATTTGTTAAAATTTCCTTTGAATAATTGATACTTTTGTACATTGTCTTATTATGCATTATAACCTCAGGATAAAAATTTATTATAATGAAAAACTTGTTCATTTTTAGAACAGAATCCAGTAGCTGCAAATGGCATGATTATTTTTGTTTGTTTGTTTGTATGTTTTGTTTTAGTGTTGTTCAAACATCTGCACAGGAGAAATTCTACACATGTATTATCAGATCATGATCTTTAATGAAAGACGCTAAAAGTGAACAGTCACAGCAACTGTTTTTTGATAATGAAGACAAATGTAATTAAAATATGATCCAGGGTTTGAGGGGAAAAAAGAATCTTTACAAATGAAGAGTTTCTAGACAGAAAATGTGGACAGAAATTGCATGTCAAAAGTGGTTTGTTTCAAATCCATCCTGAATAAAGCAAAAAAGACAAATTGTCAAAGAGTGAAGGTAACTCATTAAAGCTATAAAGGAACAATATATATATAAATGAACAAAAAAATGTTAGAGATGAAGCAAGTGACTCTTAAAGTGATTCTTTATTAGCAATAATTAATTATAGAAGGGAGCAATTGATTTTGTTAAAGAAGACTGTATAACTAGTTGATGTTCATTGTGACAGGATTTTCTTTTAAGAGTCAATATGTTAAATTACATGATACAATAGATAAACCATTTTACATGTTCTAAGTATATGTTAAAAGGTCTATAAAAGTATTGATTTTTTTAGTACATAACAAATTTACCTTATACATTTTGGCTTTCTGTTCCTGATCCTATACTGGCAGGCTGTAAGTGGATTTAGTGCTCATCTTGTAGCTGACTGGTGCCTGGAAAGCAACATGATTTAAAACATTCCATGGTGTGTCTTCCTCTATCCAGAGATTCCATTTAGATTAGCAACATCAGACCTTTATGAATTCTGTTATGGGTATCCAGGCTGCTCTAATCTTGTTATATTTGTATATGAGACCAGGCCTTATCAGTGATCAAATTTCATCAAGTGAAAAAAAAGGTTTGTTTTGGTGATACAGAATATTTGGTAGGAAGTGAGAGAAATAACTTTATGTACAATAGACCACCGGGTACATATTTTCCTGATTATTTGGTGGTGTTCTTCTATTCGTTTTCCATATCCAATGAACATTTACATCCCTCTGTAAGACATGCGATGAAGCAAAGGTGCTCAAAAGAAACCAAGTCAATCCTAAAACCTTTTACCATGTAGCAATTCAGAAATTACTGTTTTTATCGGGTCTATTTGTCTATGAGACAGTGCACACACATACAGGCGCACACAACAAACCATTTGGACAGGCAGCCCTTCCTGATGAACCTGACAGAAAGATTTACATTATATATGGAATCACACTGAGATGCTTACAGATTGTATGAAACAAATAACGAAATTGCCCTGCAATATGATATCACTTACAAATCATGCCAGTCCCCAATACATAACTGCAACATCAATCTGGAGCTGACAGAGGGGAAACACAGGATGTCAAATGGAGAACATTTTGTGTTGAGCCTCAGTCTATGGTTACACTCAAATGCCCTTCAATTTCTCTAAGACATTGTCTTCTGTTTCCACCACACTTGCACACTGACAAGCTCTAAGCACCGATCTATATTTACATCCATTTCTCTAGGAGACATGTCCTTCTCATTTTCTCGTTCCACCATTCTTGCACACTGGAAAACTCTAAGCTCTGGTCTATATTGCATACAAAAATATAGATGTCATAAAATCCTTAGAATTTAGGATAGGGTTATTTCTTTTCTTGGCTTATGGTTATGTCCTTTTAAAATCTCTCTGAGCACATCATTCATGGTATATAAACCTGCTGTATAAAACATGAGACATATTTTATATCTCAACATTAGAATAATAATAAATATGCAATTAACTGGGCAGGAAGAACAAAAAAAGGCATACCTTCCAACCCTACCCTCACCTGGACAAGAAATATGACTCTTGCTAAATTAAGCGTAATTAAGGTGTATTCAGAAGGTGCTTGTAGCTCCCTGCAATGTGTAGGAAGTGAAGAAGTGAGACATCCTGGTGCCTGCAGGGCTGAGTCACTGGAGAATGGGGTGAGGACAGCTGCCACCAGCTTATGTGGACACACAGTACTCATGCTGGGAAAGTCTGTCACCGCTGAAGAAGATTAACTACATGCCTAATCTCACTTTGTGCCTCATTCCCCAGTGACCGGAGACTCTTAAGTCTACAGGCAACCGGTGTTTACTTAATCAATGGTAGCCTCTAATGTACTCTTATTTAATGCATGGCACAACTTGAGCATAGTGACTGTTGACCTCAGCATGTAATAAGAGGCAACAAGTAGAGAAGTCACATTGCAGTAACAGCAGTTTCCTAGTACCAGATAAGTGGCACAGCTCCCAAATGTCATTGGCTTTTCTAGCAGGCCTAAACCATCCACCACTCAAATTCACAAATCCATATGAAATAATAATGGCAAATTAGTAGTCCATCTAACAGCACTTTTTTTTTGTAGTATATTTGATTGAGTACACCTTGTGTACTGTTAAACAGCCAGTGAAACTAAACATATAAACACTGATTTTTAAATCTTGTAGCACTAATTTACAAGTATAATGGTTTTAAGTGCATGAATGTGGCCCCAAGGAGATGTCAGTATGTAGGGGAACCTTGAGTTACTTTTTTTTATTTTGGGCATCATGGCTCTTGATGTAGATACACATTGTGGCTGAAAGTTTATGGACGCCAAACCATCACACCCACATGTGCTTTCTGAACATCATATTACAGATTTAGTCCCCTTTGCTGTTACAATAACCTCCACTCTTCCAGGAAGACATTTCATATGGGTGGATGTGAGGATTTACTCATAAAACTGCAAGAACATTAGTGAGGTTAGACACTGATGTCGAACAAGGGGGCTTGCAGTGCAGTCAGCGTTCCAATTCATCCCAAAGGTGCTCAGTAAGAACACTAGATGCAGGGGTCATGCACTCTGGATGAAACTGAAACACACTCACACAATATTAACATTTAGAAACAATCACTAATAACATATGGAACGGTTGTTCTGTTTTCATCAGCATCATAACACTTTCATGAAGTCATCTTTCCAATCCAAGAAATCCTGGCAGAACCAGTCACATATGTAACTAGCATTCTATTTTGCCCCTGCTAACTGCTAGCAGCAGTGAGAATTACCTGGATAACACATGCTACTGACAGGACATGGAAAACTGAGTGTTCACAGATGACCGCTGCACTCATGCCACTGGAAAGGATGATGTTAACCCTGTACAATCAGATGTACGGTGATGCCCAGGAAGCAGCAGTGCAGACATCCTTGTATAGCATACCCCCAGGTAATGCCCATGAAGTAACTGCTCTCTAAGAGTTGCATGTCACAGTAAGGTGCTAGGTGTCCCATTTGGCTATAGGACATTGTAATGACGCCCACCACAAGTAGGCCAGACTCTGTTAAACAAGTCTTTAGACAGTTGGCTTACAGATCAGATGGTTACGGTCTGCTCTAAATAGTACTGGGCACAACAAGGAATGCTATGCAGGTTTGACTTCACGGAATTTATTTAATCTATCATAAATTTTGGGTGATATTACCTTGGGCACAACTCATGAGTTCAACCACAATGTCACTCTACAGTCATCTAACCAACACATACAAGGCAAGCTTATAGCCAAAGCATGTGCTCCTCCCACTCATTTGCTTACATAATCGCTAGCAAAAAGGCAGTTTTCACAGACACTTAACCATACTGTATCTGAAAGTGCAACCTATGGGGTGTACATAATTCACAGAAAAGGATGCAAGGGTCTTCCATTCAGGATAAGCAATTAAGATTTTAAAGATTTCTACTTGGAACCACTGATCAAATGGAAACCCATTGCTGCAGTGTTCTACATAGAAACTAAGAGTTCTTCCATAAAGGAAAACTGAAGAAGCCTATAAGGTTAATTTTATCTTTGTTCCAGAACTATTGTCCCTCACACTGAGTACTGATGTTTAGCTTTTAGTATTCCCAATACATATCTGTTCACTAAATTATACCCTAATGAACTTGATATATACAGAGAAACTGAAAATAGAAAGTACATTTCTTTAACAACTGCTACATTTTTGTATGCCTATTTTTCCTATATGATAAAGAAATTAACAATATTATAAGAAATGTTTACTAAAACAATCTAAAAAACAGTGGAATGCCTGCAGTGGGAAACATACAGCAACTGTGCTACAGTGGAAATGGCCATGATGCCCTCTAGTGTCTATTTTCCAAAATGATGCAGTATCCAATAATCTACAACAGACATTTCACAATTATTTGTGAAAATACGACAAAATACACGTAGACCTGTAAAAGAAGTTCCACTACTGACTATCAGTTTAGGTATAAACCACAAAATTTCATATTTACAGATTTTCAAAGTAGCTGTCAGACATATAACACAAACACTACAAGAGAAGGAAACTGTGATGACTAAAAAACAAAGATATATTAGAAAACAGTCCCAATAAAAAGTTAATGAGTAAGGATTCTCTCTTAAAACAGCAAAGGGGGAAGTTTAAAAAAAAAAAAAAAAAAAAAAAAAAACACAGCAGGTGGTTTAAGAGTTACAAAGTCATGTCCATGTTTAATTTAGCTCTTTATGAGTCATTAGGAAGGCCAAAGAGTTTCACAGTTCCTGCCTCCCGATTGTTGTCGTATTTGCCCTCCTTATCATCACAGGCGTAGGCCAGCAGCGGCCTTTTTGGGTGCCAGGCTACAGTGAAGGTTGGAGACTCGCACTGCACTTCCCAAAGCTTCTCCCCTACACATAAATGCATCAGAATGAAAATCATAAATATGTGAGCTCCAAAAAACAAAAATATAGTGAAAAAATATAGAAGACAATTTAAACAGCTGAGTTGTAAAACTGAAAAGCCAGTCGGCAAAGACAATCAAACCAACTACTATATAAATGGAAAAAATTGGTTTACCTGTCTCTACTTCAGCAATGTCAATAAAGTGATCTTCAGAGGCTGATGCCAACATTTTGCCATCATGACTGAAACTCAGGGTTCTCACTGGCCAGTCTAACCTGCATGATATCCAATCAATACAAGGACAAGTTACTCTACATTAATATATTTACATGTATGCATTCCTTATTTTGGTTATGAAAACATAATAAATATGAACAAATTTAATAACTGCCTTAAAATTTCTTTACCTAGAGAAGCAGCGAACACACACCAGCTCCTCGACATCCCACAGACTAACCAAGGCATCTGCACTTCCAGTAGCAAAATATTTTCCAGTGGGATCAAATTTGATACAGATACAATTGGATGGATGGGCATTAATTGATTGGATAAGCTTCAGCTCAGGATAGCTGGAACAGAAATCAATCGCAAAGAAGTGAACAACTTTACAGATCTGTAACTTTCTTAAATGGTAACAGACTTAAATGCATTTATCCCTTTACTTATTTACATACAGTGAGTATAAAAAAGTATTTTGATCCCCTGCTGATTTTGTATGTTTGCCCACTGAGAGATGATCAATCTATAATTTTAATGGTAGATTTATTTGAACAGTGAGAGACAGAATAACAACAAAAAAATCCAGAAAAACGCATGTCTAAAATGTTATAAATTGATTTGCATTTTAATGAGGGAAATAAGTATTTGACCCCCTCTCAATCAGTAAGATTTGTCTCCCAGGTGTCTTTTATACAGGAAATCAATTTATAACATTTTTGACATGCATTTTTCTGGATTTTTTTGTTGTTATTCTGTCTCTCACTGTTCAAATAAACCTACCATTAAAATTATAGACTGATCATTTCTTTGTCAGTGGCAAAAGTACAAAATCAGCAGAGGATCAAATACTTCTTTCCCTCACTGTAGAAACACAATGTTTGTGTACAGAAGGCAATGCAATCAGCAAATACTGTCTAATGGTCCCTTCTGTCCAATTAGTCAGAGTGTAACTGATACTTTTGGTGGTTTTTGATTAGCAGGCATGTGCAGAAATCACAGGATTATACTAAATAAACTATACACAAAAAAAACTATACAACAATCAGCCATAACAATAAAACCACTTATAATCAAGTGAGTATCATTGATTATCTCGTTACAATGGCACCTGTCAAGGGGTAGGATATATTAAGAAGCAATTGAACAATTTATTCTTGAAGTTGATGTGTTGGAAGCAGGAGAAACGGACAAGCATAAGGATCTGAGAGACTTTGACAAGGGCCAAATCCTGATGGCTACACGACTGGGTCAGAGCATCTCCAAAACGGCAGGTCTTGTGGGGTGTTCCTGGTATGCAGTGGTTAGTACATACAAAAGTGGTCAAAGGAAGGACAACCGGTGACCCGGTGACAGGGTCATGGGCGCCCAGTGTTCATGGATGCGTGTGGAGAGTGAAGGCAAACCCGTCTGGTCCGCTCCAACAGAAGAGATACTGAAGCACAAATTGCTGAAAAAGTTAATACTGGCTATGACAGAAAGGTGTCAGAACACACAGTGCATCACAACGTGCTGTGTATGGGGCTGCGAAGCTGCAATTATAGTTCAGGAATGGTTTGAGGAACATAATCAAAAGTTCAAGGTGTTGACTTGGCCTCCAAATTCCACAGATCTCAGTCTGATCGAGTATCTGTGGTATGTGTTGAACAAACAAGTCCGAACCATGGAGTCTTCACCTCGCAACTTGCAGGACTTAAAGAATCTGCTGCTAACGTCTTGGTACCAGATACCACAGCACACCTTCAGAGGTCTTGTGGAGTACGACGGGTCAGAGCTC